>WHVE01000870.1:0-50073 GCA_015178995.1 Trichophaea hybrida | reverse complement strand
CGCCACCAATCGGTTCCGTCGGGTATCCAGAAAGCTGTGCTAATCTCTGTAGGGTTGGAATGATGATCATTAAGATTGGGATTAATTTTCCCCAACTTTTGGGTACCTCGGGTAGTCAATTCAAATAGAGAGTGGTAGCCATCAATTAGTGTGCTGCGCGATCGCTGCGCACCTAGAGCACATTTCGCCGTGTTTGCAGGTTCAAAATACTATCATCACTGGACAAATCATGGATCATAGTCGATTGACCTGGCCCAGACACTGTAATGGATGAGAATGTGACATGATTTGGAATATTTTGAGGTTTTCCGGTAGCGTCAATTGCTTCTTTGATGCAGTATTCCTGCTCCACATATTTGATGAATGCATCATTGTACTGGGCAGTGAAGGAGCCCTCGTCCTCAGGATTAACATCCATAGCCTTGCCCACTTCCAAAATGATCGCAACTTCGCAATGGATCAAGGGTATGTGTGCAATGGGAGCATGCCCATCTCTGGTGTAACTCCGGAGTAATATTTGGACAGCTTTTGGTGTGCAAACTTCAAAGCAAAGTATACATCTTCTTTCCACTGAGTTTTCTTCTTTGCCAAAGCACGCATTACGCCATCTAGATGATCGAATATGTCATTATATAGGCTGATGACATGGTGTAAGGTGAATTTATGCCGTTTCGACATTCAAAGTGTCCAGAAACGAAATGGTCTCAGCAACCTCCATTTCGTATTTGACAATAATCCATTTGTTGTCCGTTGTGAATAATGGCCGGAAATCAGCATAATTGGGTTTTTAAGCCACTTGCGTATAAACTCTCGCAATCTGTATGCCCGCTCCAGTAATTGCAGAGTTGAATTCCACCAAGTTTTTACATCCATGGTAGGTAGTACTGCAATTCTAACTTTTGATTTCTGGCTGTTGAGAAACTCATTGCGTCTTCTGAGAGTCAGGGTAATCAATTTCGCAAGCATTCTCTGCCATATCAAGAGTCAGTCTGCAGAATGAAAGTGTACATAACATGAAGTAACTACCTTTTCAATAATTTTTGCTAATCCGGGCGTCATGGCTGCCACCTTTGAGATTCTTGCATTTCCTGACTTCTGCAGCGTTTGGCTTTGGTTTAATGCGGCACTCTCATTTTCTCCAAATTGCTCGTCACGCTCATTGGCTTCCCATGACTTTGTTCGACTTTTGACCCCCAGATTACTCCTGAATGCTCCTGAACAAAGCTGAATGACATGCGCCATGCATGGTACATGGTTTCGAAATGCGGACAATTCCATTCCTGAGGTTTCGAGCGTAGATTGTAACTCATGTGTCATTGAATAGTTCGATGATGCGTTCGCACTAGTGATACCGAGCAATCGACCGTCGGCAAGACTGAAACGTTCAAGAACCTCCTTCAAATGCTAGGCAAGTCGCACACATGTGTGTGTGCCATTTACCTATAGTTGTCTGTCAGCAGTAGATAATATTAAACCAATAGGCCACAAACCTCATCAAATGCAAGCTGTACTTTACGAAGGCACCAGTTAAAATCAATATAATAACCAATGACCAACACAATCACCAAGTTATTGGTAGACGTCCACACATCTAACGCTACACTGACTTTATTTTTGTCGGCAACTGCTTTTTGATTATATCAATTGTAAGGGAGTATTCTTTTTGGCAAATATTACTAAGAGTACTGGCATAGGGAAGAATCAAGTCATATCTTAAAGCATTGAACGTCAGTCGTAACTCCAGGTTCATAATGGTGTTCTACGGAATGTGTGCAGAAACAAATCCTCGCATCAAATAGCGGTTCCAGGTTTCTTGGTTGAATTCAAGAGTTTTAAAGCTATTATCTGCCAGTTTTGGACGTTCAATCTGTCAAAATTGTCAGTATGGTCTAGGATTTCAATCAGCCTGTGTTTGATGGGAACTACTTGCCACCATAACACCCTGACTGCCATTCGTCTTCAGTACAGCTAAAGCTTGCTCATCACCAGCCGTACCCGTCAATTATGTTACGTCTGATTCAGTTAACTCATTCAGCTCTGTCTTGTGTCTCATTGATTGAGGTGTTTTGCCATAGTACTGGTCCCATTCACGAATGTATATATACCAGAACTGTGTGACAAACAATAAAAATGACACTGTGGCAGCCGTTTTCGGTTTTTGTGTGATGTTTGTAGAATCGCCATGCCGCTGCATGTGGGGAGCCGCTCCACACAATCGTAGTATTTGTTTCAACATTCATTGAGGTCCACCATTTATCAAACACCATTTGCAATATTTCATTGGTCAAATCTTGTATAAAGACACGTTCATTTATATAGGAGTCCATTACTTCGAGTGAAGATGTATCAATGGACTTTACAGCAGCCACTGAACAAGAGTTTGAAGGGAATATAAAAGCAAAATGTGAAAGACTTCGAACTGCACTGCTGTCAAAAATAATGATATGTGTATGGATTCCTTGATGTCATATATACCTGCTTCCACCGACTGTTCTTGAGAAGAAAGGATGCACAGTATGTCGGTAAAAATTGATTTATCGATAAAGCCAGTCAAAACTACAATACAACTAGTGCAGTCAAAACAATCTCACGGACAAGAGATGTTGTGTGAACGAAAATTGTTGACGCTCCGTTGACGCTCACATTTACTCCTGCAGCCTACGTGTCTTATCGCACAATTGCATGGTATTTGATTGTCAAGACTGGCTGTTATGCATATTTGACAAGAATATATCTCGCGATACAGATGAATCGTGATTTAATTCTTTCAATTCAGTCATTTCTCAGATAAATTGCGTACTTAATTTGTCGATAAATCAGTCAAAACTGCAATATAACTAGTGCAGTCAAAACAATCCCACGTACTAGAGATGTTGTGTCCCCAAAAATCGTTGATGCTCCGTTGACACTCACTTTTACTCCTGCAGCCTATGTGTCTTTTGGCACGATTGCACTGTATTTGATTGTAAAATCTCGCTTATATGCATATTTGACAAGAATATACCGGGCGATACAAATAACTCGTGATTTAATTCCTTCAATTCAGACGTTAGTCGGATAACAAGCATACCACTGATTTGTCGATAACGGCAGTCAGAACTGCCATAAAAGTAGTGCAGTCAAAACAATCCCACGCACTAGAGACGTTGTGTCACCAAAAATCGTTGATGGTCTGTTGACGCTCACTTTGACTCCTGCAGCCTACGTGTCTTCTCACACGATTGCACTGCATTTGATTGTACAATCTCGCTTTTATGCATATTTGACAAGAATATACGGTGCGATACAGATAACTCATGATTGAATTCCTGCAATTCAAATGTTACTCGGATAACTTGCATACCACTGATTTGTCGATAAAGGCAGTCAGAACTGCATTATTAATAGTGCAGTCAAAACAATCCCACGCACTAGAGATGTTGTGTCACCAAAAATTGTTGACGCTCCGTTGAAACTCACTTGTACTCCTGCAGCCTACGTGTGTTCTCGCACGATTGCACTGTATTTCATTGTAACATCTCGCTTTTATGCATATTTGACAAGAATATACCACGTGATACAGATAACTTGAGATTTAATTCCTTCAATTCAGACGTTACTCGGATAACTTGCATACCACTGATTTGTCGGTAAAGGCAGTCAAAACTGCAATATAACTAGTGCAGTCAAAACAATCCCACGCACTAGAGATGTTGTGTCACCAAAATTCATTGACTCTCAATTGATGCTCACTTTTACTCCTGCCGCGTACGTGTTTTATCACACAATTGCAATGTATTTGATTGTAAACGCTCGCTTTCTGGCGTATCTGACAGGAATATACCTTACGATACAGATAAATCGTGATTAGAGTCTTTCAATTCAGTGGTTACTGGGATGAATCGTTTACAACTGATTTGTCGATGAAGGCAGTCAAAACTACAATAAACCTAGTGCAGTCAAAACTATCCCACGCACGAGAGCTGTTGGGTTTCCAACAATCGTTGACTCTCCGTTGACGCTCATTTTTACTCTTGCACCCTACGTGTGTTATCACACGATTACCCATTATGTGATTTTAAAACCTGGTTTTCATCCATATTTCAGAAGAATATACCTCGCGATAGAGATAAGTCGTGATTTAATTCCTTCAATTCAAACGTTACTCAAATACATTGCATACCACTGATTTGTCGATAAAGAAGGTCAGAACCACAATAACACTAGTGCAGTCAAAATAATTTCAAGCACTAGAGATGTTGTGTCACCAAAAATTGTTGACGCTCCATTGATGCTCAATTTTACTCCTGCAGCCTATTTGTTTTATCGCATGATTGCACTTTTCTCTGATTGTAAAATCTGGCTTTCATACAAATTTGATACGAATACACCTTGCGATACAGATAAATCGTAATAAAATTCTTTCAATTCAGTGGCTACTAGGATAAATTGCTTACAACTGATTTGTCGATAAAGTCAGCGCTTTTGATCGGCTTTATGCAGCATAATGATAATGATATAAGTGTGTATTATATATAGCCTACTTTCGTAATCCAGCTCGTTGTGCCAAATATTCATGGTCACCCAGGAGGTCTTTGTGAGATCGCCATGATGTGTACAGGGCCTGAGGGGCAGCTTATGCAGTTGGAGTTTCATTAAAATCGTACATAACGGCTGTCTTTTAAATTAATTCACCATGTGATCGGAACGCAACTAGTGAGATAAATATGATAACAATGATGTAAAATTCAGGTGGCATATTATGTATCAATTAAGTTTTTATTGTCATGCTTAAAATAATCATTCTTAATATAAGCAGGCTGCTAAGTGGTGTATCTCGCATATCTGGGGTGGTCAAAGTTCATACGTTCGGCTCCATCCCTGCACATGTACAGATGATTTTTTCAGGTGTCACTGAAATCATAGAAAACTTACAAATACCAAAATAGGACTAAAAAGCATTTACGCTTAAGCAACTGTCAAAAATTGCAATTCCACAATCTATGACTATATAACGATCTGTGCTTACGGGCTATCATGCTCCGTACCCATATATTCCGACATCTATATAACAATTTTTAGGGGATGAGGCAGGCAAGGGATTATTTCGTACTGATTCAATTGTTTCGACTGGCGTAAATTCCTCAACAGGCATTCCAACTCCTAATAGCAAATGACTAGTTCCAGGAGGAGAGGGTGGTTGGGCCATAGATAATGTGGCAGGAATGGAAATTGTATTTGGAGTCAACACCACCGGAACATTCAATTCAGCAGTGCCGTACTTTCTGTCGCGCTCGCGACAGTAGTGTTTTGCATCCGCCTAACCCAGAGTTGTCAATTCTTCAAGCTGCATTCGATTCGTGCGAAAGGTGTCCAGCCGTTTCTGCACTGATTTGTTGATTGTGCCAACCGCCCAGTCTGGTTTGTCATCGTCACTGAGCTCTGCATACTCATTGTCTTTTCCATCTTCTTCCTCATCCTCATCATCTTCCTTATCTGAAGTTGCAACATCGTCAACACTATCTCCAATTGCTTCCAACATCACTTCAAATGTCATTTTAGTTGTATCAGCCGCCGCTCTTTTCAATATAGTGTCTGTTTCTCTATCTACCGCTGCTTCTGCTTCCGCAACCCTCTTTCTCGCTGCTGCTGTTTCACTTGCCACAAATTCCTCAATCCACTTCTCCTTTGCTTCCTTGCTCACAAAGTTTGATTCAGGTCTGCGCTCCGCTGCGGGCCTTTTTTTGGAACAGAGACTACGCAAAGCGCCAAGTGCTTGGACCCGTTCTGCCTCGACACCAGAATTGCCTTGGTTCGCATGATGACATGCTTGTGTAGCACGTATTGTCGATTTGAGGTATTTGCCAGCCGGATGAGTGGAAAAGTTTTTTTTTGGTGTGTAGACCATATTTGTTGCTCTTTTGTGTAGTTTGTGTGGACTTTGTTTTTGGAGATGTTGGCGGTTGGACAGTGGGGGAAAGGTGGGTCTTTATGGTTGTAGGTTCAATCTAGTTACACTACCAAAGTAATGATACTAGCAGGTGCTACAACTATAATGGCTTTGCAGTGTGTTCAATCTCAATGCAACATCCGTTCAACATGACCGCAGAAACTGTTCAACATGACATCGCTTTAGTTTCAACGGCTATTACACTAAACATACAACTATGGGTAGCTGTTTCAAACATTTTATAATGCCAGCTGTGCACTTTTGTTTATCATTACCAATAAATAACATGGTTTGTTTAAGGCCAACATCCTTGCAAATCTGCCGCCTTCCACAGCAGGGTCCATCATGAAATGGTAGTATACCAGAATATCTTGACTGACGGCTTAAAATGTCGATTCAACTTGCTTTTCCCAGAAAGTCTTATATATTCTTCAGGTTCTCTCTTCTCTGAACTCAAATTCTTCTCTCTTCAATTACCATATAGCTGAACCACAACCAACTGCTTCTAGCAGTTGAGCCGAGAATGAAACCATACCTACGCCCGCCTCTACAGAGAATCTCTCTACTCAGGAACCTTTGCTCAAACGGCGCTCACAGAATCCACACCAAAAAGCCGCCGATATTGCAACGGGAAATATGCATATGCATGAAATGTTGAAAATTGTACGCAAAACTGGCACCAGGAAAAACAGAGAAAACCATGCAATAGGATGTAAGATACATAATCTAAAAGAACGACAGTCAATAAACCTGATTGAATTAGCTGCAATCCGTTCAGAACTGCGCGAACTGTTCAACCAGAGCCGTAAAGGCAACCCACCATGGCCTACCAAGGCATTCGTCCAAACTGTCCGCGAAATTGAACACCATGATGTTGTCAACTCCGGATTTTTTTCAGACGAATTTTCTGACAAACGACCCCGGAAATGGACAAGATCTTTTTTAAAAGCATCAGAGGACCCGGCCGAGGAGTATATGATTGATATAAATGCCATTACCGACGTTTAAATTTTCATTGCAGCAACTAAATTATAGTAGGTTTTTAACATGTCTGCAACCATGGCCAGGCGGGGTGGGCGTGTACAGCTCGAGCAGGCAGACATGCGCATTGCGCTCAACATGGTCAGTATGGCCAAACATCGCATATTGCGTGCTGGAATCGAGGAAACAAAGAATTTGATTACAATGCCGCAGGCAGAGATTCGAGAAGAAAAGAGACGGGGTGTTGAGTCACCAGGCCATCAGAGTGTGAAGGTGGTCATTGAAAAGCATCCAGCCATGAGCTATAATAATCACTTACATGGCTGCCTTCTTTGCCAATATAAGATTGCTCGTAATCCATACACTTGCTGGAGGCGCAAAGGCACAAAACCTTCTACTGCTACCGTACCTGCTGCAGCACAACGTAGTGCAGAAAGATTGGCTACTCTCAGCCTTTTGAACGAATTTACGCCGTTTGAAGATTCATAATACGAAGCGGACGATGACGTTTACCATCTTTGTGACTCCAGTACTGATGGCACTGATGAAAAACGTATGCATATCCCTCTTTCACATGATAAATTACTAATAACTATTTCACAGAGAATGGCAGCGATGATGAAGCCATTGCAAATCTTAGTGAATAGACAAGTGGGTTTATTGGGCATACTTAAAGCTTCAATTTGCACTGACTTTATTGGATATTATGTGCATTATTATTATGGGGACATTGAATTTTGATATCCAATCTATTTAAACAGTTTCGGATGTCAAAACTCGCAATATAATACTGAATGAAATGCAATTTAATCTGTGAAGTGTGCAACGTTGGTATTATTGGAGTTCTGTCCAGATTTATCGAAAATTTAATTTTAACTAACCAAGCTCATATTGCAAGGTACCTTCTTCTCAAATTGGAATGAATACCATCTGTATCAATGAATAACCTATTTGAAGGTGCATATAAATTTAGGCTATGGGACCGAAAGTGAGTGTCAACGGAGCGTCAATGATTTTTGGTCGCACAACACCTCTAGCACGAGAGATTATATGTGCTATATTTGCATTGTCTATTTTCTGTCTGCTTTTATCAACCAAAATGTTCTCAATGATGCACCGATGCTATCTCTGAAAATGAGTATCTGCAATTATTGAATCACTATTTATAAGTATCGCAGGACGAATCATAATCAAATCAAAATGAATGCCATTCATTACAGTTGATTCTAATATTTGCGCTTGACCATACGTATAGGCTACAGGACTGAAAGTGAGTATCAACGGAGTGTCAACCACTTTTGGTCACACAACAACTCTATGGTGGGAGATTATATGTTCTACGTTGGTATTTTCTATGTTCTGACTGCTTTTATCGACTAAAAAGTTCTCAATGATGCACCGATGCTATCTCTGAAAATGAGTATCCAAAATTATTAAATCACACTTTATCAGTATCACAGGACGCATCATAATCAAATAGGAACGAACGCCATTCAATACAGTTGATTATAATATTTGCGCTTGACCATACGCATAGGCTACGGTACTGAAACTGAGCGTCTACGGAGCGTCAACAATTTTTGGTCGCACAACACCTCTAGTGTGAGAGATTATATGTGCTGCGCTCCCATTTTCTATTTTCTGACTGTCTTTATCGATCAAAAAGTTATCAATGATGCACCGATACTATCTCTGAAAATGAGTACTGCAATTAATCAATCACAATTTATCAGTATCGCAGGACGCATTATAATTAAACGAGAAAGAACGCCATTCATTACTGTTGATACTAATATTTGCGCTTGACCATACGCATAGGCTACGGGACTGAAAGTGTGCGTCAACGGAGCGTCAACGATATATGGTCGCACAACACATCTTGCATGAGAGATTATATGTGCTGCGCTCGCATTTTCTATTTTCTGACTGCCTTTATCAACTCAAAAGTTCTCAAGGATGCACCGATTCTATCTCTGAAAATGAATATCTGCAATGTTTAAATCACAATTTATCTGTATCGCAGGACGCACCATAATGACATTAGAACAAACCCCATTCATTACAGTTGATTCTAATATTTTGGCTTGATCATACGCATCGGCTACGGGACTGAGAGTGAGCATCAACAGATCGTCAATGATTTTTGGTCACACAACACCTCATGTGCGAGGGAATACATATGCTACTTTATATTCTCGAACAGCTGACCGCATTTATCGACTTAAGAATGCTTTATGATACACTGATGCTCTCTCCCAAAGTGTGTATCATCAATTGTTAAATCACAATTGATCGGTATCGCAGAACATATTAAAATCCAATAAGTACGAACGCTGTTTTCTACAGGTGATTATGCTATTTGCGCGCGACCATATACATAGGTTACATGACTGAAAGTGAGCGTCAACAGAGCGTCAACGATCTTTGGTCACACAACATCTTTAGTACAAGGGATTATATGTGCTCAGTTCATATTTTCTAACTTCTGACTGCTTTTGTCCATTAAAATGTTCTCAATACTGCGCCAATGATATCTCTGAAAGCATAAGTCATGAAAAAATCACCATATTGAAATTAATTTTATACAATGAAAAACTGGGCAGAAAGCATGAAATGTCATTTAACGCATGAGCGATGCGTTCCATTCACAAAATTTAGATGAACCTGTTTTGAGAACCCGCAGGTAAGACCCGGCGGGTTTAACAAAACCCGGTAAAATCCGCGGGTCTGCCGGTTCGGTTACGGGTTGGGAACAGGAAATTACGTCCGGGTCGGTTTTAGTTCGGTTCCAGAACCGGAACCGGAGACTGGTGGAGCTGAAAAAGAGCTAGAGTTGTGAAGGCAATGGTGTGTTGGAGGAATGCGTCAGTCGGAAGTTTCTTGATACACTGGGATGTCAAGGGGCCACCTGCCATACAAATGATACAGAATGAATCATTGTGGACACTGCCAATGTCAATGCAGAAGATGGCATAGAGAAATGCCCACAAGTCAAATTGAAACTTGGACTTGTATCATCATTCATCTATGAGGGAGAACACACCGTCTAACAGGTCAAGGGCTGCCATATCATTCTAAAGACAGAACTCAAAATGTATTATCCGGGCTATTTCAATTGCCAATTTTGATCAAAGTGCACCATTATAGTATTGGTGACACCCAACCCACGGACGAGCCACCAGGAGAGTTTCAAGAATGTAGACAGATTTCCAGGGCCTGTTTGGCGAAACAACTTATGGAATTTCAAACAAAGGAAGGCAGATTGATTTTCAAATTAAAACAAACTCAAATGGCGCAATTCCTTTCTACTCACGATGTTGTAGCTCACTGCACGAAGCAGAGGAGCTTCGTATGGCGATAGGCAAAACAATTTACAGTTGTTACATTCAGATCTCTTGAAGCAATGTGGATCACCAGTATTATTTGTGTCCAAGCGTGATGGTACATTCCTTATGTGTATCGATTATCACACAGCACATTCCATAACCATCAAGGAACATTATTCTCTCCCACACATCCAACATTTATTCAACTCCATGCATGGCTCCTGCTGGTTTAGTACATTTGAAATGGCTGCCAGTTATCATCACATTTGCATCACGCCAGCTGACAGACAAATGACAACCTTCGCGACCGAGTTTGGCTTGTTCAAGTGACATGTTCATTTGTTTGGCCTGGCGAACAGCATGAGTCAGTTCGTGGGGATCATGAATGGCCTTTCAGAGTCAATGAAACGAAACTTCATTGTCATATATATTGATGATATCTTGATGCAGACTCCTACGATGGCAATATATGTTGAATATGTCTGAGCTTTGCTGATATTGCTGGCGGGCATTGGTCTCAAGGCGAAATGTCCAAAATGCCTCTCGGAGTGTTGGAAAGTCAACTTCTGCAGCTTTCATATTGACCAGGATGGAATCCATGCCTAAGAACACAAAACTGGTTCAGTCAGGGATTGGCCCTTATGTGAAATGAGAAAGGATGTCTCTGGCTTCCTTGGTCCCACCTGTCACGGTTGTGTCGAGTGAGCATCGGGGGAGGAATTTGGATCGATGATTGAGATAAAAGAATACGATGGGAATCAGGTTTTGTTGATGGGAATCAGGTTTCGTTAGAAGGAAAGAAGTTTTGATGGAAGGTATCAGGTTTTATTGGAAAGAATCTGGTTTAGTTGGTTGCGTTATAAATATGGCGCGATGGTTATGGTGTAAGCCGCAGGTTGAAAGGGTTGCGTACATAGTTGGGTGGAGTTAGGATGGATTTTGCAACGATTGAGCAAAGTTGACGAGGCACGCGTCAACTGTATATAGAGATGTTGAATTTGCGAAGGATAGGTTTGTTCTTCACTCGTTCCCTCGTCTACAAAACAATCAATAGCTTCGGCATCAACCTTTGTTCACTCCTGTGATTTCAGATTTCGAGTCTCTTGTTGGCTACACAGTATTCGCAATCACTGCGCCTTTGGTTTGGTTTTTATAACCCCTAGAACTCCGAGCCCTGAAACCTTGAAAGATAAATGAGTCTACAATCGATTCTTCCGGATATAATTCAGTATATGTGCCACTATCTTCATCCAAGCAGTTGTTACTTTTGCGACGGACCCTGCGACTTCCGGTGTGCCGTGTGTGAATCAATTGGAAACTTTGAAATCAAACTCACAGTACACAGCTGTTGGAGACACTCCTGTGTTGTGTGCCTGTGGAAACATCAAGGCGAGGGATCCACGCTGTTTTAAATGCCAGCATACGACAGCAATTAACCACAGAAATCCCGAATCAATTTCTTCGACCAATCCGGCCGAATCACAACCCATTTTGAACCAGAATGTCTGAACGCCTTTGATATCATCGACTCTATCCTCAACGAGACCGAAGAACCTCTCGAAGCATTCTTCTGTGACGCACTACAAGCAGTGTCCCCCTGGAATAGCTACCAGACGGGAGCCGCAAGAAACGGAGCAGGACTCCAATTCAATGATCCAATATTCAAATACTTCTCGACCAAGTACTATGGTCTCCATGTCACTTGTCAGGACGAGGAACCTTGCTACTGCGAACATAACTGCGGAGGCACCCATACAACAATCAGCTGGGCAGTAGTCGCCCAATCTACGAAATCAGGATCCACGAACAAGGCACCACAGAAGGACATAGAAAGCCATATCTCGTGGACGGATTACAAGGTGCGGAAAACAAATAAGGGCAGGGGAATAGATCAAGAATTACACCCGGCCCATCGACCAACCCCGCTGATCATCGTAAAAACACCCAGCCAACACAAGGTGTTCTTCTGGTAGATGGTCAACCCATTCCTAGAAGCAGATATCGAAGCGGCAGTCCAACAAATCCAAGAAAACATTGACCCGGTGGAAGACTGCCTGAACAGAAAACCTCGCTCTTAATTCACCACTTCAAACCTCCACACAGCAGCCGCCCAACACCACCATCAAGATGTCATCAGAATCCTCGAGGTCAGCTCGCGATGCTATGATGACTAGAGTATTACATGAGGAACTTGAAATTGTGGCATTAAAGAAAACAGGAACCATGAGCGAAGCACAGCTCCGAACTCACATCAGGGACATCAATAAAGAGCTAACAGCGCTAACCCATCTTCCGACGACCAGCAGATTGAATGAATTGCTAAAGGAACGGCAATCTGTGACGAATACGGAAGCACGAATATCGGACTTGTTGGCACAAGGAGAAATAGTTGTCCAAGAAATAGATAATCTGAAACAGGAATTACTGCATACGCAACAAGCAGCGACCACTACGGAAACACCGGAAACATGCAATCATGGTAATCCACAAGAAGAAGTCCGGATTCTAAAACAAACACTGGAAGCAGCAAATCCAGACCTGGCGGAACTAAAGCAAGATCTGGAAGATGCTCAGGCCAAGATGAAAATATGTAGGGACCTGGCGGAAGAAAATCAACGACAGGTAATCAGAATTCTGAAGTTGACGGAAGGAAGGAACGGAGATACAGTGGAAAGGAGAGAAAGGGAAGAGCGAGAACAGATGTTAAACGATATTACCAGCTTTTGAGGAGATGATAGGAAGGAACTTTGAGGATGGAAGGTGCAGTTGGCATTGAAGATAGCTGGAAAACCAAAGGCATTCAGCAACGAACAGAAGAAGCTGAGGCAAACAGTTGGATGCCTAACAGGAGTGGCTCTGGCACAGTTAATGCCACACTGTGACGAAATTTCAGGGGAAGTCAAGCTCAATACCCTGCAACACCTAGTTAACCTGCTGGATGTAGCATTCGGAGATCAAGACAGGGCAGAAACAGCGAAAGGGGAAATCTCGAAACTCATGTAACGAGACCGCGAATATTCCAGGTATTACGCAGAATCCCAAAGATACGTAGTAGACAGCAAATTGAACGAAGATGCTCAACTGGACGGATCACGACAAGGGCTGTCCACCGAACTCAAAGACTCCCTTCAACACATCGAGGAACCACAGTGCATAATCAACTACATCAAGATGATGTCAAAATGCGACGCACAGCTGTAAAGAGGAGCGGCTGAAAAGAAATCCGGGAAGTGGGATGGATACTGAAAATCCGATCCAACGACCAACATCACATCCGCCCCAGAGTCAGCACCTGCAGGATGTGTTGCAGGATATCACGGCCCCGCTCCGATGGTCCTTTCAGCAGTGAAGGGAAAGAAGAGTACACCTGAGGAAAGGAAGTGACAAAGGGAAGGAGGACTGTACATGTACTGTGGGGATAGCAGACATTTCGCGGCATCATGCCCAAGGAAGTTGACAGCAGCATCAGGACAAACGGAGGTATCACCTGTCCAGAAAGCAGCAAACGAGGGAGACGCAGACTCAACAACAGGAAAAGGAAAGGAAGCGGAGACGGGAAAAGTTTAGTCCAGTGCCATAAGGATGGCAATTGCGCTGGAAACGAATCTTCTTTGTCAGTCAATGCTAGTTTTGGTATTTCGCAGTATTCTATATCAAGCGCAGAAATAACAGAGTCTCCAATGGACAGCACACATCTCGTCGCAGAAATGCTCGCTGAAAATAGAAGAGATAATCATTGATACCGACGCTTTAATAGACTGCGGAGCTACCGGAATAGCATTCATTGACAAAGGATTGGTCCGCCATCATCAGTTAAAACAAAAGGAATCAAAAGAATCAAGGGAGTTGGAAGTTATAGATGAAAGGCCGATCGGATCAGGAACCATTACCACTATGGCCAAACTGGACCGAAGTATATGTGGACATCAGGAGCAACTACCAGTATTTGTTACCAAAGCTTGGACACTACCCAATCGCACTTGGATTACCATGGCTACAACTTCACAATGATATGGTCAAATTCCAAAGAAAAGAATAGGATTCGAAAGTGATTACTGCCAGAAGCATTGTCAACATCAGTCGAGCGTATGGGTATGGGGGAATCATATGGAAACAACGGAATCAGATGGGCCAAAACTGGATATATGCGTTATAGCAGCAGCTCCATTTATCAGACAAAATAGAAAGGAGAAACTCAAGGTGTACGTGGAAACCTTATTCAAAATCAACAAGGCCCTGGAACTCAAGGACCTTCAAGAAAAACCGCTGGAACAGTTACTTCCCAAAGGATATCATGAGTTTCTCCCCCTCTTTGATAAAGTAATCGCTGAAAGGCTAACACCACATAGACCATACGATCATAAGATTACACTCCAAGACGGTTTCACCCCACCTTTCGGACCAATAGTCAGCCTGTCAAGAGAAGAACTTCAGGTCCTAAATGGGTGAATTGAAAAGAACTGGTCCAAAGGATTCATCAGATCGTCATCATCACTATGCGGAGCACCGGTATTGTTCGCACTAATATCGAACGGAGGTTTACGACTGTGCGTGGATAATCGAGGCGTCAACGAAGGAACGATAAACAATCGTTATCCATTACCATTGATCCAGGAAACCCTGCTGAGATTATCAAAAGCCAAATGGAACACCAAACTGGCTGTGCGAGATACCTACAACATAATCCGAATAGCAGAAGCAGACAAATGGAACACGGCATTCAGGACCCGTTATGGCCTGTTCGAATCCCTTGTTATGCCTATCTGACTCACGCATGCACCTGCTAGCTATGAGGAATTCATCAACGATACACTGCGCCCGTTCTTGGATATCTTTTGTTCGGCATTCCTTGACGATATCCTTATCCACAGTGACAATTTACAGGATCATAAGGAACACGTCGGAGCAATAATGACGACACTTAAGCAAGCCGGTTTGTATTTGAAGGCAGACAAATGCGAATTCCATCAACAGGAAGTGAAGTATCTGGGATTAATAGATGGGGTAAATGGAATCAATATGGACCCGGAAAAAGTAATTGCGGTTAAGGAATGGGAAGCACCAGGCAAGGTCGAAGAAGTTCAAGCGTTTTTAGGTTTCGCAAACATCTACCGAAGGTTTATAAGAATCTATAGCGAGGTGGTCCAACCATTAACAAAACTTACGAAAAAGCTGGTACCTTTCCGCTAGTGCGCCAATCAAAATGGATCATTTGCCGAGTTGAAGGAAGCATTTACAACAGCACCAGTCCTAGCACACTTCGATGACGAAAAGGAAATTGTCCTGAAAACCGACGCATCAAGTTATCTATCCTCGGGAGTATTGTCACAATACGACGACCATGGAACCCTTCACCCAGTGGCATTCTTTTCAAAGAAACATACTCCAGCAGATGAAAATTACAAAATCTACAGTCAACAGATGGGAGCCATTGTTAAAAACCTGGAACAATGGAGACCGGAGTGCGAAGGGTCAGTACATCTGATGAAAATACTGACAGACCACAAGAATCTCGAATACTTCATGACATCAAAACTACTCAATAGAAGACAAACAAGATGGTCATAATTCCTATCAACATTCAAGTTCAAGATTATATTCCATCCAGGAAAACAGGGTCAGAAGCCCAATGCACTCACCAGAATGCCAGGAGACATTCCTCCGAAGGGGGGGGCAGAAAAAACCCAACATATCGTTCTGAAGACGGAAAATCTTGATCAAAGAATACAGCCGGGACTGGCGGTAGCGATTGTGGCAGTAGTCAGTCGAGAAGCAGAGGAAGTTAGTCCAGAAGAGTTATGGAACTGGATTCAAAGGGTATGAAAGTACTGCCCGTATGACAGCAGCGACAGAGTGTGTGTTAACGCCATGGAAATCATCAGCAAAGTAACTTCGAAAATAATTCAACTGATACAGATTCATTACAATGCACCAGCAGCAGGACACCCAGGACGAGCCAAAACCTTCGGACTCATCAAAAGAACTCATCAATGGCCAGGTATGAGGAATGACGTAGATAGGAACGTATGGAACTGCCATATATGTCAACACAGCACGGCAACTCATCAGAATACCCACGGATGGCTCAAACCATTGGAAGTACCACAACAACCATGGACGGACCTAAGTATGGATGTTGTGGTGGGATTACCAGAAATCAAGACATACAATGCCATATGGGTAGTAGTGGATAGACTGTAGAAAATGAAGCACTTAGTACCATGTCGAGACGACACAGATGGAAGACAACTAGGCGAAATGTTATAAGAGAGGTGTTCAAACTGCATGGCTTACCGGATACTGTAGTATCGGATAGAGGACCTCAATTTGCTTCGGAGTTCTGGAGACATATCTGCGAAAGCCTAGGAATCGAACGAATGCTTTGAACCGCATTCCACCCACAGACTGATGGTCAAACAGAATGAATGAATGCCATTATGGAACAGTACCTTAGAGCCTTTGTCAATTATCAACAAATCGACTGGACACAGTGGCTACCAAAGGCAGTGTTCAGGTCGAACAATCACACCTCGCAAACAACGGGATGCTCACCAATCTTTGGCAATTACGGATTTCATCCAAGAAAGACCGTCAGTCAACATCCGATTCAGCATGGAAATGATATCAGGGAAGTTAATGCAAATACCGTCTCCCAGAAGATGAAAAATATCTTCCAATAGATGAAGGCTGAAAAGACTCGGGTGCGAGATATGCAAGCAGAGCAAGCAAACGAATATCGACGAGAGGGAGCGCAGATGCAGGTTGGGGATTGAGTCTGGATGCATGCCAGGAATATTACAACACAACGACCCAGCAAGAAGCTTGACTGGAAACGCCTGGGACCCTACCAGATTATGGAGACCATTAGTTCATGGGCCTATCGGATACAGTTACCCAATGACCTTCACATCCACCCAGTACAACCAATCTCCCACTTGACCAAAGTATCGGAAGACCCCTTGCCAGGGCAAATCGAATCCGCACCACCGGCAGCTATCGTGGACGGGGAAGAAGAACACGCAGTGGATCAAATCGACCACTTGAGGATGTTTCAATGACAGCTGCTGTACCTGGTCAAGTGGAAAGGCTTTGACGAACAAAGCTGGCAACCGGCGGTCAATGTGAACGGACTTCAAGCAATTGATATATTTTACAAAGATCAAACTGGCAAACCCGGGTCAATAGCCTTGTACGAACTCGGTTTGTGGCATGGGGAGCTACTGTCACGGTTGGGTCGAGCGATGATCAGGTGAGGAATATGGATCGATGATTGAAATAAGTGAATGCGATGGAAAACAGGTTTTGTTCAAGGGAATCAGGTTTCGTTCGAAGGAAACAAGATTTGATGGATGGAATCAGGTTTTATTGGACAAAATCAGGTTTTGTTGGTTGCGTTGTGAATATGGCGTAATGGTTGTGGTGTAAGCCGCAGGTTGAATGGGTTGCGTACATGGTTGGGTGTAGTTAGGATGAATTTTGGAACCAGTGAGCAAAGGTGATGACTGTCGCATTAATTGTATATAAGAATGCTGCATTTGTGGAGGATAGGTTTGTTCTTCACTCGTTTTCTAGTCTACAAAACAATCAATAGCTTCAGCATCAACCTTTGTTCACTCCTGTGATTCCGGATTTCTAGTCTCTTGTGTGCTACGCAGTACCCGTGATCACTGCCCCTGTGGTTTGGTTTTTATACCCCCTAGAACACCGAGCCCTGAAACCTTGACACCACCAGTTGTTATAGGAAATTCATCGAACACTAAACTAATATCACCATACTGTGTTTGCGATTGTAAACCCTCCCGGAATGTTATGGAGATGTCGGGCGGTGACATTGAGTGCCGATGAAAGTCATGCGCTCTCCATTCGCCTGGGGCAACAAATGCCAGCATGCTTTCAAGACCCTGAAGAAAGTACAGTGCAATGCCCCAGTCCTTACTATACTTCATTCCAAAGCAATATTGCCTGCACATCAATGATAGCTAATGTGCCCTGGGTGTGGTGATTTCCCTGGTGCAAGACAACAGGCAGAGGATATTGGGTTATTTCAGATGCACATTGCACAATGCGGATGCACGATACCGTGCATATGATCAAGAAATTTTTAGCATGCAAGACACGATATTATAATGGAAGTTCAACCTACACCAGGCCAAGCAGCCATTTTGATACACATAGACTATACAACCTTGCATTAGATCCTCACACAACCACACCTCACCGTTCATCAAATGGATATTCTGATGGTTGTCAACAATATTGACTGCGAGCTCAAGCATATCCAGGGTATCAAGAATCAGGATGCGAATGGGTTATCTCGCCATCTCGATTTCTGTCTGAAGCAATGTGATCTAATGGCACTAGAACTGACAGCAGCAGGAGAATGGATTGAAGATATCGAGGCAGGCATAATTGACAATGAATGGTTCAGACCTATTACACAGTTTTTGGGCAACCCAAATCAGTCTCCCCCACCATCCACCGTGTCAATCAAGAAAGAAGATGAATCAGAAAAAACAATTGCAAATGAGAAGGAAAAACAAGGAGGGGCAGAGAGGAAAGCTATGCGCGGATGGCTATGTATTTCAATAACGATCAGGCGATGAATCATCCATCAGGCCAACAACACACCAGTAGTGTTGGCAACAAAGCGGATTGGTCCGAGTCGGATCAAACCGAGGCTAGGTTCGTGAGGGGTTCGATTCGAACGAACCCTAGCCACCAATCGTTCAATTCGCTCGGCCACGAATCAAACCATGCTTCTTGGCGGTTCGTATGCGGTTTGTGATGGATCCGAGGTGAAGTTCGTGGAACGTGGAACGGCCAAGCTAGGTCTCGTTCAAGCTCATACGTGCTGTTATGCGCTTCTATTGTGCATTATCGTCGCCATCAACTCACAGTCAAAGTCATACTAAGAATGCAATGCGATGCGACGCAGCGACCGGTTGGATCATACAAGCTCATACAAGCTCATACAAGGGTCTATGTGCTTTATCGTCGCCATCTACGAGTGCGATGCGACAGCGCGACGCCATGAACTCGCAGCAGTCAATTCATTATATACTGTCACGCACTTGATTCACAAATTTCTTGATAACTATACTAAGATAGAACTTGGGTGCACTTCGAACAGCACTTGCACGCGATCGAGCCGGGTTGGTACTCGCCTGGCTGGAGATGATCGAGCTGGACTGGCTTTCGGCTGGCTGGAGATGATCGAGCTGGACAGGATCTGACTGGCTGACGGCAGGCTAACCGCGGTCGAGCTATGCTGGCTCTCGACTGGCTGGAGATGATCGAGCTTGGCTGGCTCATGACTGGCTAGACGCAATCGAGCCGGGGCTGGCTGGAGACGGTTGAGCAGGGCTGGCTCTCGACTGGCTGGACGCGATCGAGCCGTGGCTGGCTGGAGACAGTTGAGCAGGGCTGGCTCTCGACTGGCTGGACGCCATCGAGCCGGGGCTGGCTGGAGCTGATCGAGCTGGGCTGGCTTTCCACTGGCTGGGCACGATCGAGCCGGTGCTGGCTGGAGACGGTCGAGCTGGGCTGGCTGGAGACGGTCGAACTGGGATGGCTCTCGACTGGCTGGAGATGATCGAGCTAAGTTGGCTTGCGGCTGGCTGGAGATGATCGAGCTGGACAGGATCTCGGCTGGCTGGACGCGACCGAGCCGCGGCTGGCTGGAGACGGTCGAGCTGGGCTGGCTGGAGACGGTCGAGCTGGGCGGGCTTTCGGCTGGTTGGACGCGATCGAGCCGGGGCTGGCTAGAGATGGTTGAGCTGGGCTGGCTCACAGAAGGCTGGAGATGATCGAGCTGGACAGGATCTCGGCTGGCTGGACGCGACCGAGCCGGGGCTGGCTGGAGACGGTCGCGCTGGGCTGGCTGGAGACGATCGAGCTGCGCGGGCTCTCGGCTGGTTTGACGCGATCGAGCCGTGGCTGGCTAGAGATGGTTGAGCTGGGCTGGCTCTCGGCAGGCTGGAGATGATCGAGCAGGGCTGGCTCTCGACAGGCTGAACGCAATTGAGCCGGGGCTGGCTGGAGACGGTCGAGCTGGGCTGGCTGGAGACGGTCGAACTGGGCTGGCCCACGACTGGCTGGACGGGATTGAGCCGGGGCTGGCTGGAGACGGTCTTGCTGGGCGGGCTCTCGGCTGGTTGGACGCGATCGAGCCGGGGCTGGCTGGAGACGGTCGAGCTGGGCTGGCTGGAGACGGTCGAACTGGGCTGGCTCACCACAGGCTGGACGCGATTGAGCCGGGGCTGGCTGGGGACGGTCGAGCTGGGCTGGCTCTCGACTGGCTGGACGCGATTGAGCCGAGGCTGGCTAGAGACAGTCGAGCTGGGCTGGCTCTCTGCCGACTGGCTGCTTACACCTGAACGAGAAAGTTAAAACTGAACACGCAAGTAAAAGCATCTATGAGCGATGACGATACTTAGCATAAGGTTCGCGAACTGGTTCGCACGAACCCAAAAATGTGACGATAGTTCGTGGGAAACCTCAAACCAAATTGGTTCGAATGAACCTTGGTTTGATTCGTGCCAGAATTGACAAACCCTTACCCTGATCCGGTTTGAGCGAATCGAACCGGTTCGTCAATTTTTCTCGAACTAAAGCGGTTCGTTGCGAACACTACACAACAGTGGCGGAACACTGTGGCTCGGATCAAACATTCATGCGTTTGAATGACAGAGATTGTGGAAGGAAATGTGGCAAGACATGCAGTGATACGTTGCTGGCTGCAGCAAATGCCATCGCACTAACCACCAAAGCAGGTAATCAATGGACCTCCTGCATCCACATCAATAAGCTTAAGGCCATTGGCAAAGAATTGTCATTGACTGAATAACTGATCTGCCAATCCCAGCATACAGCCAGGACTGCATTGTAACATTTGTCAACCATATGGCAAAGGGAGCAAATTGGTGAACCTGTAAGAAAACAATCAATGTGCCGTTGTATACATGCATATTTATCGATGATATTGTCAGCCTCCAAACAGTGTTTCTGGCGGTTCTATTGCAATGCAAGGTGTACTTCATAGTAAACTACTGGAGAGCGGTTGCAAGGGTCCTGCAGGCAATGCTGCTCATGGTCAACCGTGTTCGATCCAGACATGGATTGTCTAACCGAGGACTCAAATAAATCGGTCTTATGTTATCTGCGAGACTTTGCAACTCATGATCCAGCCAATTCAGACGACTACATTCTACTAGCGTAGTATGCTCATAATTCATGCGTACACCAGTCGACAAAACACACACCATTCGAACTCAATCTTGGTTATTAGTCGCCTTTGCTGCTAGAACTAATTGCACACTTCCAATAGCCACAGAGCAATGAATTGCCAAAAACTTTACAAGCCTAGAACTTGTTGAACATTTACAGTGTATTTTGGGAGTCGCTAGGTATATGTTCCGCAATGCCAAACATGATGAGGCAGCCCAAAGGAAATCAATCATGACGCCCAATCAACCCTGACATCAATGTCAATATAAAGGAATAACCAGATACAATGCATTTACTGATTACATTTGACAACGTCAACACAACGTTATGCAAACTGGTTGATTGTTATATTGGGCCATATGAGATCCTCCAAATTGGCGGGAATGCTGTAGAATATGATATTCAAAACGATATGACGATCCATCATACTGATAATATCAGCAGGCTCCAGGTTGACCATACATAGAATTTCATAGTCGCTAGGCATCCGCCACATCCACGGGGTAAGACAAGCCATGCTGGCACATGGTATGTTTTCAAATCAATTACAAACCACCAGGCAAGCTCTGATGGAACTGGTTGCAAATAATCAAGTGAAATGGGAAGGATCGGACGAGAAGGATCACACATGGAAGCCTGAGGTGAAAATTGTAAAAACAAAAGAGACAGTGAAGTAGAATTGAAAGGAATTCGACGGGCTGCTGAAGGTGAAGAGGAATGCAAGATTCAAGATGGTGTGAGAAGCAAGTTTCTTTGCCTTGGGGGTGAGAGAATTTTGTGTTATATTGTTTGTTTCTGGGTTGGGGCAACAAAAGGGGAAACCCCAATTGTTTTTTTCTTTGCTTTACGTATGGATACTGGAAGAGACTTTGCCAAGGAATGTTTGTGTTTTATCAGGGCTTGTTAGTTTGTTCGAGAGGTTTCTCAAGGATGATTGGGGATGGTTGAGATGCAGGTGGTCATATTGGGGTACGGCTGTGTGGGTTGCTCATGTCGTTAGCTTTGGCGTGACTTCGGCTGCATCACCAATAACATTCACTTCTACATATATGACTGGGTCCTTTTACCCACAGGAATGCACTAGAGATTGATTGCTAATGATTTCAATTTCACCAACTGGACTCATATATGATAAGTCACTGGCCACCTGAATAGGCACTGATAATTTGTAATATATGATTGCAATGGTTTTTTTTGTGGAACCTCAATTGTCCTTGTGAATATACAGTATATATTTCTCCTATTGTTAGGTAGAAATGGGCAGACAGATTAGATCATCTCCTTCTATCCTCAATATCGTCTCAAAATTCAAATCTCTACAACAATGTTTTCAGACTTCTGGATTTCCTGCATACAATATATCAACTGCAGATGTATTTCATGTTGAAATCTTGCAATTGTATGTTGTCAAATGAGAACCTGTAGTGAACCTTTATGTAGGAGGCATGGAATTGAATGTGAAATATTGAGAAATTGGGAAATGATCATTACGCTGGCCATGCAGCCATTGCATGTAGCTGTGATTGAATGCAGTCAGCGATTGTAGACCGTTCGTGAACCTCACCAGTTTGTTAAATTGTCTGAATATGTTGTGAACTGGCCGCCACAGTTAGCGAACCGAAATGATTGCCAATGATACGGCATATATATTTGTCAATTACACCTAACTCAAAATCATTATTACTAGTGTTAGCAACGGTTCCAAATTACGGGTCCGGGTCGGTTCCGGTTCCGGAACCGCCAAGGAACCGAACCGCCCAATCACAAGCGGTTCCAAACCCCGACCGGAGCTCCGGGTCCGGTGCTGGAACCGCCAAGGACTAGAACCGCCTAATCACAAGCGGTTCCGACCCGGAACCCACCCGGACCCGCCGGGTTTTGGCGTGTTTCTTCTCTAAAACTATCGCTGCAATTAAGTATTTGATTTCTGATTGGATCGCAACATGTTATATACGTAGATTATGCAGTTTTTGACGCTCTTTCACCTCCCGTTCTGCAATTGCGATACGATTAGTGTTCATTGAGTCGCTGCGAAAAACAGTCGATTTTGGCCGCATTTTCGGCTTTATTTCACAGCGACTCGACGAATACTAATTGTATCACAAATCGGAGAGCGGGAGGTGACAGATCGTCAAAAACTGCATAATCTACGCATATAACATGTCGCGATCCAATCAGAACTCAAATACTTAATTGGAGCAGACAAGCTGTGATTATTGGGGCCGATGAAAAATGAGGCTCGCTGCAGGTGAAACCCGCCAAAACACGGCGGGTTTCGGTTTCGGGTTCCGGGTTGAAACCGCTTGTGATTGGCGGTTCGGTTCCTTGGAGGTTCCAGAACCGGACCCGGAGCTCCGGTCCGGGTTTGGAACCGCTTGTGATTGGGCGGTTCAGTTCCTTGGTGGTTCCAGAACCGACCCAGGGGCACGGTTCCGGTTCCAACCCGGACCGTGGCCGGGTAACCCGGAAACCGTTGCTAACACTAATTATTACACTGTACATCTTGATTATTCCAATTCAAATGTATATAACACAGATGTCTTCTTACAAGGTCATCACAAAGCATTTTGGTTGGTGGGGAAAGCCGTTTCCGTTATACTATTTACCTATGTTGCCTCTGATTGGTCTTCATGACGTAATTATATAAAGCACCCATCAGATGAACATCACACTGTGTGATATCGAGCAGATGGGGGTTCACACAAATTGCTAGCTAGAGCCGCAACTCCAGCATCACTAACTTATAATATTCTCTCAGGTGTCGATTACCATTGCTGCAACCGTATTCATGCCATCTTTTGTCTGCTGCCCTACATTTTAAAGTTTGTTAACATTCAATGTTGTATATCATTAGCTGTTTTTTTCGTTTGTTCGTAATCATACCGTATTCGGCAGCTTGCGGCCATGACATAATCTAATCCTAAGTACTTCCACGGTCAGGCTGCTTCCAAGTCGTACTTCCTTATCTCCTTCCCCCCAGTCCGCCTGAACTAACAACAAACTTTCCACTCTCCTCTACCTTTCGCCCATCTCCTCCTTTATTCTTCCTCCCTTATTCTTCTTCACTACTTCCACCCTCCTCTACTTCATCTCCCTCACCTCATTCGCTCACCCCCGAAACTCCTGCCACGTCTCTGCCATGTAAAAACTCTAACACCGGCTCAAAGGCATCTTCTGTGTCGAACACTTGACACATCGGAACCTTCAACCTTCCCTCCTGGCACTTGCACTTCTTCTTCAGCTTCTCCCAAAGAACGTTCTGCTGCCTCCTCCACTGTTTACACAACTTATACAAGTGATCTCTCGTCTGCCTCTTGGGTTGGCACCACCAGCACTCCTGGCTCTGTTTTTTTCTTGATCCGTTCCAGATAAACCGCTGTGAGTGCATGACCCAGCTTCAGCTGTAACTATCTTGACGCGATCGTCTTTCTTGCTAGGCTCACTTTATCCGCCATTCTTCTTTTCTTCTTATTCATTCTGTAGATGGCTTTCACGTTGAGCTTTTCTTTCCACCACTGTTCTGTTTCTGACCACTTCGCATCTGTGACCTTCGTCTGAATCTTTGCAAGTGACATTCCTTTGTGCTTTTCTGCAATTGTCTTAACCCCTGTTTCTTCGCCCAGGGCTCCAGCTTTCGCGTTTTCGTCTGCTTTTCATTTCCCTCCACCCCCTCTGGGACGGCACCCATCTATACACAACTTGGATGCCTTTTGCATAAAGTTTTTTGTTGTTTTCGACCGACTTGATGGCGATGCTCTGCCCTGGGCCTGGTCTCATATGTTGGACTCTTCTTATCGCTGTAGTGGGGTCGGCGAAGATTGTAACTTTTTCGAACTCCTCTTGGTCTGACCTGACTGCTGCCATTCCTACCGCTTCTGAAATAGCGTAGCACTGTGCATCGAAAACTTCTTTCCCTTTGCCGAGTTGGTATCATTCGTTCTGCCATTCTTCCCCTCCTTTCTCTCTCCCGACCACCACACATCCTACTCTTCCATCCTCCACCCTTGATCCATCAGTCCAGTAAACTAGCCCATGCCTAGTAACATGTGCTTCCTTCAGGGCTTGTTTCTTTTCGAATATAATCACTTTTGCCTCTGCCTTTACATCGTGTTCCGGTAGGTGTTTTGTTCCACTCTTTCCTTCACTCCAAGGCTTCTTCTCAGTTTCTTTGCCAGGTTACTGTCGCCATCCACAATATGTCCTCCTGGGTGGCCATCCGGTATTTCGATCAAACGTTTCGCAAATTGTCTTTGTCTGTTGTTGAGTAAGGATTTTGCTGGTCTGCGTCCCGCCTCCTTGACGAGGGGGACTATCGGTGTTGTTCGGACCATTCCCTTTGTGCGTCTGGCCGATTTGTTCATCTGCTTTTGCAGGTCCTGCTCCCTTCCCACTTGATAGTTCCACCACAATTCCGCTCCATACAGGGCGACTGACTGAACCGCGGCTAGTTGGACTTTTCTGGTGTTCGCTGGATTCAGTCCATACTGTCTGATGATGGTCCTGACTCTGTGCTGTGCCTTTCTGGCTTTTATCATAATGATCTTGTGGTGGTGTTGGAACGTTAGCTTTCGGTCAAGTTGTATCCCTAGCCACTTGGTGGGTTTTCTCATTGAACGCGATTTTGTTTTCTCCATCCTTGATCCTCATTTTGACCTTGGATCCTTGATGATTTCTTGTTTTGGAGAACAATATTGTTTCTGTCATGCCAATGTCGAACTCTACTGCGTTCCTTTCAGCCCATCTTTCCACCCATACTGCACACCTCTGGACTTTCTGTATGCACTGGGTAACATCTGCTCCCGCAACCACCCAGGCCACGTCGTCCACAACACAGCGTGCCGTCATGCTTTCGACCCCCGCCTCCACTTGTTTGAACAGCTGTGATATATATATGATGAACAGTATCTGTGAGACTGGTGATCCTTGGGGAACCCCCGTGGTGACCTCCATAACTTTCCCTTCTCTGCCGTCCAGCCTGATAATCGCTCTTCTGTCTGACATGCAACTTTCCGCCCACCGGCGCACGTCGGCATCAAATCCCATGTGTTCCATTATTTTGATCAAATTTCCCTTCGCAACATTTGGAAAGGCTCCCTTCACATCTATCAGCACCGCTGCCGTGGTTTGCCCCTGTGCCTATGTTACTTTGGCTTTCTGTACCATGCATCCAACTGCATCGACTGCTGATCTCCGCATTCTGCATCCGTATTGGCTGTGGTGTGGTAGTTGTTGCCTTTCGCATCCGTCTGCGATTTTCGTTGCTACTTCTTTCCTGACCACCTTTTCTGAACAATTTTGGAGTGCGATGACCCTGTAGGCCTTGGCTGGGTGATAATCGGATTATCCTGGTTTGGGAATGACCACTCCTGTCGCTGTCTTGCATTCTAAAGGATGGTGTCCAAGTCGTATTGCTGTCAGAACTGAGGCCACTACTCTCTCTTTGTCCCATCCCCACAGCAGTCGGATTGTCTTAAAGTTGTTTCATTCTGGCCCTGCTGCTTTTCTGACACTCTGTTCAAACATTGATACGCGGACCTCTTTTCTTCAAATTTGTAAGTAGGTGAAGCCTCCTGCGACTTTTGCTTCGTGGGTGATCCCCTCTAGCGGTTTTGGGAACCCTACTTCTTTTATCGGTTTGGCCTTATCATCCCATGAGGTTACAAGCTCTCCTCATTGGTTTCTTAAGGCCTTGAACATTACTTCGCCTTTCGGTTCCGTGTATTTCAACACTCTCCACACTTGCTCTTCTTCCGCCTCTTGCAAGAACGTGTTCCACATACCTCTTTTCTTTGCCCATATTGATTTTCGAAAATTTTTGCTTGCCTGCTTAACTCTGGCTTCGTTTGATTTCCCTGCTCTTCTTTATCTTTTCCAGAACCCCAAAATCCTCCTCTTTTCTTTGATTGTTTGGTTCCACCATCGTTTTGACCTGGCACACACCCTGAGTTCTTTCGCCTTCGGATTCAGTACTTCCGTTAGAACCTCTCTGATCTTGGTTTCTTCCTCCTCCAGCTCCAGTTTGGTGCTTTCTTCTGACAAGATTGTTCTTTTCGCCATCATCTATTTGCACATTTCCTTTGTTTCCTTCAAATCCTTCTCTTCCATCTTGTCTATATTCCATCCAGTTAATTTGCTGCTGGTTCCGATCTCTTGTGAGTCCCTCCCACACATCACCTGAATCAGCATGTGGTCGGATAGCGTTGCATTGTGATCATCTTGGAGTGTTTTGACCGTCAGATCATTGTACACTTCTTCTCTAGCTATGGTGACATCAATTATCGACCTTGTAAGTCTGCCATCCCAGGTAGTATGGCATGTATCTTGGTCGTCATTCATGACCTGCATCTTGCGATTGTGAATTAGGCCTTCTAGGAATGTCGCATCTCTGCTCTGAGTGCACCGGTCATTCCATTCTTTGCTGTCGGCGTTCCAATCTCCACACAGTACAACGTTTCTTGCTTTCAATATCTCTTTCCAGTTCGGCGACCTTGCTGGTCTTGTTGTCGATCTGATGTTGGCATCTTGATAGAGTTGGTCGTGGACATTGATCAATCTAACTTTTTGCTGTCTTTCGTCGGTGATGTCAAAGACTTGGACATCTCCCTCCCGCATCAAGACTGCTACTTCATCGACTGCAACTGTGGTGTCAATCCTGATTGCCGACATTGTACTTCTTCCTCTAATGAACTTGTATCCGGGGTGGCTGGTTCGGTACTCATCCCTCGTCCTTGATACGCCTCTTGCATTACCACCAAATCAGCCCCCCTGTCTATTCCATTTTCAATCGCACACAAAGTCCCCTCCCTACTCTTCGCCCAATTTTGCTGTAGGATTTTCACCATTGGGACTCTGTTATCGACTTCTTTGGGGCTGGCTGCGTGGCCGGTACTTGCACCTCAACTTCTTTTCCCTTTCCTTTATCGACTGATAGCTCTCCTCCAACTTTCTTTTCTGCTTCACTCGTACTGGCTGCTCCGTCCTTTCTGGAATCATTCTCCTTCTTTTGCTTCTGCTGTTCGCCGGTAACCTCGTTCGTTCCAAATCGGCTTCGGACCTTCCAGCTTGTTCGTTCTTCTCGGGCTTTGTTATGGCTTCACGTTTCTTGGGGCATTAATTGCTTTTGGCGATATGTCTCCCTTTACGTTCGCACACTTGTTGGCATTGTGGCTGCAGTTCTGGCCCTTCTTGGCTTTGCACCCGACCACGTCGCACTGGTGTTCCTCCGTCTTGTGAGTTCCCGCGCACAGCATGCATCTGACCATTCCTAGCCTTCCGCATTTTGAGACGTGGTGTCCCCAACCGCAACAATTTTCGCAGAAGGTATCTGGGCCCGAATTAACGTAACGTTCCACTTCGTGCCACACCCCCTGCCGCTCTCAGTCCTTTCTCCAAGCATCTCTGAGCCATCTTTTTCCCCTTAATAGCAAACACCACCGATGATGCCTGTGTCTCTCCATGTCTTTTCTTTTCCTTAATTTCCGCTACTCTTCCAATCCATCTTACGTCATGGGAACAACAACTCCTTCGTTTTCGGCATGGATTCTTCTCTCAGCTTTTCCAGCCCTCCCGATCTCTTTGCCATGTACTGGTCGAAGTTGATTCCGTGAATTTTTGCTCTCTCCCAGGTTCATTCTTCTCTATGCCGATGATGCCCGGGTCTACCTTTCTCGCCGCTGTGACGATAATTTCCCTGAACACAATCAGCATGTGCGCCGATGCAATTTCCCTGGCCAACGCTGTGACGGATCCTCTCATATTCGTCGAGATTCCCGTCATTCTGATATGTGCTGGGACCTGTCGTGCCCAGAGTGCTCTGTTAACTTCAGATAAGATTTCCGTGTCTTTCTTCAAAGAGACCGTGAGGCCGTTGTTTCTTCTGAACGTAATCCTCCCTTCTCCAGCGTATTCTTGTTAGTAGGTATGGGTTCCAAGCCGCTCACCTCCTTCTTTTCTTCTTTCTTCTCCATTCTTGGTCTTACTACCTGGAATCCCACCTCATTCTTCTTGTTCTGTCCCGCTACCGACACCGCCAACTTTTCCGCGTAGGTTGCCTTTCTGACTTCTGATTTCTTTGCCTGCTGTTGCTGTGGTGGTGCAGGTGCCTTGGGCGACTCATTCCTTCCCTTGGCTTCCCCCTCCTTCTTCTGTTCAGTCTTCGGTCCCTTGGGGGCGTTTTCCGGTGCCTTGTTGGTGGTGCGATTAGTGTAGGTTTCGCTTGTCCTTTGAGCTGAATCAATCTTCGTACCACTGGTGGTGCCGGTGCCTGGTCTTTTGCCCCTCAGTTCCCGAGTGCCGCTGGCTCTGGCTCTGTTCCTCCTGGCGTAATTGTCGGGCGGGTTTTGAATTTTCCAAGCCCTGTTTGTCAATTTCCATTTCCAGGGCCTCCTCCACCCGCTCTTCCACTCTGGCCCTCTGTTCTTCGCTTGCTTCGATTTCCATATCTGTGATTCCTAGGGTCTCCTGCACCTGCCTGCGAACCACCTTCTTTTCTTCTTTTGTTTTTTCTTTCTCTTCATCATCTCTTTCTGTTTGATTGAAAAAACTGCACATCCTGCCGCAAAGCATATCTCCATCTGATTCATTTTCTCTCATTAGACATCTCTTCTTCTTTCTTAATCATTTCGCAGAACACAAGGATTCAATTGAGCTTGTCATTCATTCCTGCATCTGCCCCTTCGTTTCGATATACCTGGCGTCCATCGCCATTTTCCAGCTCGACATTCCATCCTATGCTTCTTGGCTCTGCATTCTTCCTCTGTTCTCAGTATCGCCCAATCTCTGAGCGCCCCCCACTTGGCTTTTTCTCCTTCTGCCAATTGGATCACCTTCTCTTGCCATTCTCTGATATTGTCGACTTTGCCGATCAATTTTTCAATCTTCTCTTTCTGTCCGTGATTGGACTGGTCTTCCTACTGATTGTGCCAATTGGGGCCTGCTCGCGGCTTGCGTGGCATGGTGGGAAACCATATTAGTTGTCTTGGCTTGACACTTGCGTTTCCCTCATAGGCTAGCGCAGTTGGTGACTTCATCTTCGTCACTGTCATTTTCGTCGCTTACGTTGTCCCAGTCGTCACCCGCCATGTTCCGATTGTTCAGGGTCAAATCCATTCCCCCCTCCAGCTGGGTTTCCACCACTTTGCTGGAGGACGGGACTTGCTGCAATTTCTGTACCATGGCACTCCTAGCCCGTTCCGAGTGGGCTCCGAGGAGTCCCATCAGAGTGGTGCGGATGATTTCGAGACAAGGCTTCTGCCTGGGAGTGCTTTGGATGGAGGAGAAAGGAGAGAGACCGGTCCCTGACATTTCCTGATCGTCAGTGTCTTCACCCTCTGCCGCCATCCACACCGTGGATGGTTCTAGGTGGAATTCCGCGTAATCCATGTAGAAACTTGGCATCGTTCCTGGCATGCTAGGCGTGTCGTAGATGTGTCTCGCGTCTCCAAGAGAGCTGTCTTGGGACGAATTTTCGTAGTTGTTGGTCTGGCTGTTGATCCGGCTGTCCTGAGAGAGCATGCTCGCACTGATAACGAGTACATTTGGGGGAATTTGGAGATTCATGACTTCATTTCCATCGTTGGGTCGATGAGTGGGAACTTGAGTTGGAAAGGACCCATAATCGGTTGATGCTTGCGAGGCCTGGGAGGCATTAACATTCCCAGGAAAAGACATATTTTTTGGCACTTATAAACACTATTCTAGCAGAATAGCTGAACTCCGAAGCCTAAGAGTTGTGAAGATAATCAATTTGATTGGATAACAGGTGGCTTGGTGACACCAAGCGGAGGTGTGGGTGCATGACGGAGGTGTGTGTGTGTATCTTTAGCTATGTCTCGGTAGTACTGCCATGGTATTCTTGGTTGATTGAGCTTCAAACTGATATCAACAGATAGTTGTAGACAATAATTGTTGCTCATGTATCATACGTTTAGTCTCTAATTTCAGTCTGCTTTAAACAATTTTAACATTATGGGAATATTTGCATTTACTTATTGCCATTGGATATTTCTGATGGCTTTCGAACAGAACATCATGTTTATTGCAAAATTGATATTCATGATTCTTTTGGTGACATTTGCCGATATGCAGTTGCGGAGCATGATCGTCGCTGGTCAATCGATCTTGATTTTCTTATCGGGCCCATATTGTAACGTTTGCAACCATGAGAACATGTGCACATGTTTATCCCGGTTAGGTATTCCAGATGGCTTTCATCCAGATCAACGATATTAAGTTTCATAATATTGTCTATTCTAGTCTGATCATTGGGAATGACAGTCCCCGGAGTAACTGGTCAATATCCCAAAGTCCCACCTTCCACGATTGAACTAGTTAGTTCACGGACCGTGAACTGACCATTGCTATTTATTCTCAACCAACATTAACAATTGCTTTGATCAACAAGTTATGTATATATGAAATATGCATAATTCATCGCACTTTCGATTCCTGGTCTCCAATTTACCATATCCCTAATATTGATGGAATAGTTGTTGAAAAACATTCATTTTCGGCGTTTTTTGGGTGTGTTTTTAAATCTGGTCTATGAATTTCAAAGATATCACAAATCAAAGTCTGGGAGTTGAAAGAGCAATGTATGTTTTATGATACATATATAAATCTCTAAATGATTGGACAAATACTTGTAAATTTAATTGGATTGAGCTTTTGTTGTTTTTGTCAGTGCCACCATGACTCCATGAAGTGACAGGTCAGTTCAATGAGTTGTGGTAGGCTCCATTAATGGACGGGTCAGTACACATAGCCAAGTCAATCCGCGTGTTGACTGTTCACGCCACAGATTGACATCCTCGGTGAACTGAATAGAATATCATCTGTGGATTAATATATTTAATGTGGTGCATCGTTCGTTCAATCATGAGGGCATTCGAACTTCCACATGCCATGTGCCCATCTTGTTTGATCACTTTTTTCTCTGAGTTGGCTCTGCATGTCCTCCTCCATGGTGTATAGCACCTATTGTCCTCAGTGTTCCTAACAGGCCGGGCCGGCCCACAGGTGGGTCTGTGGTCTGCAGGCCAGCCCAGTTGAGGCCGTTTGATTTTTGACACTGCGCAGGCCAGGCCGAAAATTTCACAGCCTGGAGCATAACTGTTGGTGACTGGGCAGACTATAGGCTTTTCAGTTAGTTGCATATGGCAGTCGGCGAATGGTGACTTACAATTGATGAGCTGTGGACATTCCAGAAGTGTCTCATGATTGTCACCCTAAACAGACAGTGTGTTCTACTCCAGTCATCGAGGATGTCCCTCTGAGGAGAGACCGGTCCATTCACGGAGTCCCACCGTCAGTAGCTCGACTAGATCATTTGCACTAAGCATCCCTGCACCCCACCTCCGTGACTGGATTGGTTCATTCGCAGAGCATACATACAAAGTGCTAATTATACTGAACATTATACTTCAACTACAATTTCACTATGCTCTATACCCTGACTTGGAACCAGCTCTTCTTCCTCATGGCCCTCGTGCTCAATATCCTCCTCTTTCTGTTCCCCCGCGCCCACATCCTGGTACTCATTGGGACCCGCTCGTTCCTCAATACCCAGTACTGCCAAATCATTTTCGTTGTTTTCCTCTGTGCCATCACAAAATCATACGTGTCACTTTCAAGCTCTTTCAAGCTTTCCACAGCGCGAAACCATATCCCGACGGTGCCAGACAGGTGCTGTTCAAGTCCATTCACACAGGCGGTTTCTCCACGGAGTACCTGGTCAGTTGACGGAGGCCCACCTTCTGTGAATGAACTGTCCATTCATGCATTCACTACCCCACCTCCGTGAACTGACTAGTTCATTCACAGACTCCATTAAATGTATCAAATATTCTGCTGTGCATGCATGTATGTGCACATGCTGGCATATATGTATACTGTGCTGGCTCTGCCCAGTTGATTGCAATATGCGTAACTGCATATATTCAGTGAAGCGCCATTGAGTTCATTCAACATGTAAAGACAACTGTGTGACTGTTCGTTGCAAGCGTTTCAAAGCACAAACCAAGGGCACACATCATTGCCATGGCCGTATTGAGAGCACATCAGAAGGAATGAACAAACATACTGAATTGTCTGAGGTACATAGAAAATAACGAGAAAGACTATATATCAGGATAGGCATCATGACCTTATGTGCTGTTCTAGTCAGTTCACGGAGAATGGCAGCCGGCGGAAAGACTAGTCAGTTCACGGAGTGCCACATTCCGTGAACGAACTGGTCAGTTCCCGGATCCGTGAACAGACCTGTGCTAATTAAGCTCCACCAAAATTCACAGTTACTCCGATCGCAAAGTTATGTATATATGAAATATGTATAATTGATTGCTCTTTAAACTCCTGATTTCCAATTTCCCATATCTCAAATATTGATAGAATGGTTGTGGAAAAACATCAATATTCGGCATTTTTTGGGTGTGTTTTTAAAGCTGCTCTACAAATTTTAAAGATATCATAAATCAAAGACCGGGCATTAAAAGAGCGACGTATTCGAGGTGTTCCATATATACATCTCTTGGTGATTGGACAATTACTCGCAGACTTAATTGGACCGAGCTTTTGTCATTTTTGTCAGTGCCGCCATGGCTCCGTGAAGTGACTGGTCAGTTCATGGAGTTTTGGTTGACCCCATGAACTGACCGGTTCGTTCACGGAGCCTAGTTATTCCGCGGGTTGACTGGTCACTCTGCGGACTGACATCCTGCGTGAACTGACTAGAACATGTGCTATACCTGGGGCAGGCCCGGAGTCATATCATACCCGAAGCTGAGCATCCGAATATGCTCAAGTTGGGGTGGATGGCCGGTCCTCTCAGCTTAATGCCCGACAAGCCTCCAGCCACATCACCGAATGACATCAAGCCACTCCGGGCTAAAGGCTGAACACGATCGGGCCAGGCTGGCTCTTGGCTGGCTGGAGATGATCAAGCTGGTTCTGATCTCGGCTGGCTGAATGCGATTAAACCGAGCCAGTTCTCGGCTGGCTGGAAACAGTCGATCTGGGCTGGCTGTCGACTGGCTGTACGCGATAGAGCCTAGCTGGCTCGTGGCTGGCGGATGATCGAGCTGATCTGGATCTCAGCGGGCTGGATGCGATCGAGCTGAGCTCGCTCTCGGCTGGCTGGCGATTATCGAGCTGCTCTGGCTCTCGGCTGGTTTGACGCGATCGAACCGACCTGGAGAGAAGAATTAACTTGTCAATCAGCTGTGCTTGGAGGTGTACTTGGAGGCGCACTTGGAACCGTACTTGGAGCTGGGGAGGGTGCGTTGGATACTGGCAGACTGGAGTCGTTCGAGCTGGGCTGCCTCTTCATTGGCTGGACGCGATCAATCCAGGCTGGCCCTGGGCTGGTTGGAGATGATCGAGCTGGACTGCATCTCGGCCGCCTGGATAAGATCGAGCCTGGCTGGCTCTCGGCTGGCTGCAGATGATCGAGCTACATTGGATCACGGCTGGCTGCACACAATGGAGCCGGGCTGGATCTGTGAACATTGGTAATGATCGATCTGGTCTGGTTCGCAGCTGGCAGGACATGATCGAGCCAGGCTGGCACTGGGCTGGCTGTAAATGATCAAGGTGGTCTGGCTCTCAGTGGGCTGGACGCGATCACACTGGTCTGGCTCTGCACTGACTGGACGCAATCGAGCCAGGCTGGCTCTCGACTGGCTGTAGAAGGTCAAGCTGCACTGTTAGTGTTAAATATAGAGATGACCGTAATCTCATATTAGTAGATTGGAGGATTACGATGAGATGACTCGGAGATGAGATGAGAAACCAGGAGGAGCTGAACCGTATAGGGCATACAAGCTGAAGGGCTGAAGATGGATCGTAAGGCATGGGAATGTGTGTGCGCACATGTGTAGAAAGGAGTAGCTTCCATGTACATGTATAAAGGCGCAGATAGAGTACGCCTATGAATGAATCATCTACAATTCTAACAGTTAGTGTCACGGTTGTGCTGAGTGACGATCGATGGTGGAGTGATGATCGGTGAATAATATAAAAGATAAAGCACGACGAAAATGAAATCAGGTTCCGAACGAAGGCTAAAGCACGGCGAGAATGAAATCAGGTTTCGAACGAAGGTTAAAGCACGACGAGAATGAAATAAGGTTTCGAATGGAGGCTAAAGCACGACGAGAATGAAATATGGTTTCGAATGGAGGCTAAAGCAGGACGCGAATGAAATCAGGTTGCGAACGGGAAACGACGAAATCGTGCAAAAGCAATGTACAAAGAAAGTGGGAGTTCGGAGGTATTATGGAACGAGTGAATCACTGTATATAATGCAGGCGTTTGGCAGAGGATAAGTTTCTTCCTTCACTCGTTCTCTCATCTATAAAACAATCAATTAGCTTCGGCTTTCACTTCTTTCAAACTCGGTGATTCTGGGTTGAGACTCTTGCGTACAGTTTTTGTTTCATTAGCTACAGGCTATTCTCGAATCTTGAGCCTTCCGGCTTTTGGATTTTATAACCCCTAGAACCCCGAACCCTGAACCCTCCACATCCAGCCATGAATTCTTGACAGATGAATGAGTCTACAATCGATTCTACCGGTTATATTTTTATGTGCCTATATCGTCATTGTTTAGGCTGCAACTACTGTCACCGCAATTACCCATCGAAATGATTGAATATATATTGGCACTCCTTTGTCAACCTCCAAAACCACTTTCTTCGTTCATGACAGTGTATACCCTGACCCTCGAAGAACTCACAAGCCCTTGTTTGTGTTTAAAAAACTAATTTCATGGAAAGTATTGTACCTGCGGGCATGATAGTATCTCGGATTATCCGTGCTGCTCCTGTGAAAACGGCGATTATTGCCATTTAGATGATGACCAATACGATTTTCAGATATGTGACTGACAGCCATTCGCCATATGGCGTTAAATGTGATGGAACCCCAATATGAGTATTTGTTGCGAAATTCCTTGTTGCAACGACTGCTGGATATACTGGAAATCCGATACCTGGAAGCACCTCTGTAAGAAGTGCTTTGAAGTAGTACAAACTGTCAGCCGGAAAATCAACAAGTATTTTCACCAATCACCATTCGAATAATGCAAAGATGTCAGGAGAATATTCAAGCACAACCCGCAATGTGACGTTGAGCAGAGAACTCTGGGTGGAATTGGACAACGTAATCTACATGAATACAGGGGAAATGGATGAAAAACAACTTCCGGAACATATCCTAGCAATCAACACAGCACTGACAGCAATTGCTCAGTTACTGACAACCAGCATGTTGAATGAATTGCTACAGGAACAGCAATCTGCATAAAATGTGCAAGCACAAATATTAGAGTTATTCGCTGCAGGAGGCAAAGTCATCGAAGAATGGTACAACCTGAAACAGGCGCCGCTGCTTATGTAACAAAAGTTAAGAACCACAGAGGAAAGAATCCCAGAATGCAATCACAGAGATCTAGATGCACAAGTCCGAAACATTGAACAACAGCTGCCAGAGAATAACCCAGATATGGCAGAATTGAATTAGAACCTGGAAGATGCTCAGGCACAGATAGAGAAATTGAGGAATTTGGCAGAGCAAAATTTGGAAAAGGTAACCTGAATCTTGAGATTGATGGAATGAGGGACAGGAGAAAGGGAAGAAAAGGAAGAAAGGGAAGAGAAGGTAAATGAGATTGCTAGCTGTTTGGGTGAAGACAGAAAGAAACTTCAAGTGTAGAAGGTACAGTTAGCTTTAATGATTGCCAGAAAACCAAAAGCTTTCAATACCAAACAAAAGAAGCTGAAATACACAGTGGGTTGCCTGCAGGGGGAGTGTTTGGCACAATTGATGCTGGTATGTGATCAGATATCAGGAGAAGTCAATATCGAAACATTGATAGATCTAGTTGACTTGGTAGACCTTGCCTTCGGAGTTCAAGACACAGCAGTGACAGCCAAGAGAAAACTCCTGAAATTCAATCAACGAAACCGCAAGTTCTCTCAATACTACACAGAATTCCAAACATATATAGCCGATGTCAAATAGATTGTAGAATCCCGAATGGATGCATTACGAAATGGGCTAACCAAATAACTTAAGCACTCTCTAAGACACCGTGATGAGCCAGAAACGTTGGTCAAATCTGTCAAATTGTGCTGAAAAGAGAATCACAAATAAGAAGATGAGTGGCATCAAAGAAGTCAGGAAGTTGGAAAGGAAGCTACAAGAAGTCTGACCTGAAAACTATCCCCACATCAGCCTCAGATTCAGCACTTGCGGGAACGGTAGCAGGGTACTTTGGCCCCACCCGCATGAAGCTCTCGGCAGTCAAAGGGAAGAAAATCACTTCAAAAGAACGCATGCGGTGAAGGGAGGTAGGACTTTGTATGTACTGCAGGCAGAGCAGGCATTTCACAGCATGGTGCCAGAGAAAATTGCAAGTACTATGAAGACGGATCGAAGTAACACTTTTTGGGAATGCAGGAAATGAAATAAACACAGATTTGGGAACAGGGAAAAGAAAGGAAGTCCAGATGGGAAGAGTCAAGGCCAGTGCAATAAGGATGGCCATTGCACTGGACACAAATCTCCTTTTACTACAGTTGTTGAATTTTGTTTTGGAATTTCGCAGTTTTCAATTAGTAGTGCAGAAATTCAGGAGTCTTCAATGGATATGAATCATCTTGGTGTAAGATATTGCAGAAGATCGGAGACAGGTTAATCAACACACAGGCCGTAATTCACTGCAGAGCCAGTGCAATACAATTGGTGGATAACTATATGGTTCACCTGCACCAGTTAGAAGTGAAAGAATTACAAGAATGAAGAGAGTTGGAAGTTATCGATGGAACACCCATTCAATCAGAAACCATTATCACCTGAGCCAAGTTAAACGTAGGAATACAATCACATCACGCACAATCTCCATCTTTGGGAACAACATTTGGCCATCACCTGATCGCACTGAGATTGCTATGGTTACAACTGCATGGTGTCACAGTCAAATCCAAGAGCCGCAAAATTTGCTTCGAAAGCAGTTACTACCAACAGCTCTGTCAGCATTATTCGAGGGTATGGATATAGGGCAACCACATGGAAACAACAGCTGCACATCTGGATGGGCCGAAACTGGAAATTTGTGCGGTGGCAGAATCACCCATTGTGATGTGAATCAGAATGCAGAAACTCGAAGTTTACACTCTTACATTGTCCGAAATCAAAAAATATTTGGGAGTATAAGATCTAAAGGAGAAACCCCTCGAAGAGGTCACGCCCAATGAATACCATGAGTTTCTTCCCTTGTTAAGCAAGCTATTCGCAGACACAGTAACACCACCCCAACCAAACGATCAGAAAATTCAGCTGCAAGAGGGGATCACACCTGCGTTTGAACATATTTACAGCTTATCCCAAGAACAGCTAGCAGTTATTCAAGAATGGATAGAGCAAAACTTGAGAAATGGATTTGTGCAGTCATTTTTGTCAGGTTGCAAAGCTCCAGTACTTTTCACTCCAAAGTGGGAAGCAGGCTAGAAACTCTGTGTTCATTACCGAAGCCTAAATGAAGGAACGATAAAAAACCTGTCCCCCCGATCATGAAACCAAGGAGAATTACCAAGACTCCCCAAAGCTCGCAATTATACCAATGTTGATGTCAGCGATGCGTATAACATGATTTGAATCACACAAGGGGAAGTGTAGAAGGTGGTTTTCAGGTTGTGCAATGGACTTGTTGAATCCCAGGTTCCGCCCTTCGGACATACCAACGCTCCAGCATTCTTTCAACAATTTTCAATGATACACTACAATGCTTCCTGGACATCGGCTGTTCATCTGCTTGTGATGACATCCTCATGTACAGCGATATGCTGTAAAAGCAAAAGGTTCACTTCCAGATGATAATGACATCTCTGAAGGAAGCCGGCCTCTAGCTGAATTCAGGGAAGTGCAAGTTTCATAAGGAAGAAGTCAAATATCTCGGATTAATTGTAGCAGAAAATGGAATCAGAATTCATTCGGAAAAAGTCTAAGCGGTCAAAAACTGGGAAGCACTGGGGAAACTGAAAAAAGTCCAAGCCTTCTGAGAGTTTGCTAATTTTTGCCAACGCTTCATACAACTTCTAGCAAAGTAGTTCAACCACAAACAAAACTTATATAAAAGCTGGTACCTTGTCACTGGTGACCCGATGAAAAAGAGCATTCTCCCAACTCAATATAGCTTTTACGAAAGCACCAGTACCAACCCATTGTGATTATGAAAATGTGATAGTTCTAGAAACCGATGCTTCAAGCTATGTATCCGCCGGAGTTCTCTCTCAGTACAATTGTCAAGCATTCAGGGTTTGGGGTTCTAGCGGAAATTATATCTAATAACACGCAAGCTTCAACAGTTGGAAATAGCCAGTACCTAATGAAATAAAGACTGTATGCAAGAGACTCGATCCAGAATCACCGAATGTCAGAGCAGTGAGAGCTGAAGCTAATTGATTGTGTTATTGACAGGAAAACAAGTAATAAAAGAAACTTATCCTCCCCCAATCACCCAGTATATATACAGTCATTCACTTGTTCCATCATATATCCAATTTGCTACTTTATTTGTACACTGTATTTTAACAATTCTATCATTTCCAATAAAACCTGACTCAAAACCTGATTTCATTCGTGATGTGTTTGAGCCTCTGCTCGACATCCAAATATGTTGTCGTCGTTCTATTAGCCTGTGCTCGAAAGCAGATTTCATTCTCGTCGTAGTTTTAACCTCTGCTCAAAACCTGATTTATTTCCCGTTTTGCTTTAGCCTCTATTAGAAACCAGCTATCATTCGCTTCATACTTTTTATTATTGACCGATTCTCACTCTAACATCTATCCTCACTCAATTCAACCTGGACAGTAACTCCCCTCTCTTCAATGCCGAGTACCTAGAAGGTTTACCATGCATGGGTGGCAGGTTGTTCAGTTTGAAAATTTGTAATAACCTTGAGTTCATCGATGTGGGCTGGTGGCTCGCTGCTGCGCTCGTTGTCTCCCCTCCATTGTACCAAATAATGCAGCTGCCTTCAGAACAGCCTGGAATCATCTATTTACTCCACTTTGTTCTGCTCTTCTCTATCCACTATTACCACTGGTTGTGGTTCTTGCGTTTGATTAGGGAGAAGATAATGAGCAGCCATCTCTAATCTAGAAATTGGTTGATCATTGTGAATGCATAGTTGACTTGGTAGAACAATTCTATTGGCCCATGGACTGAGGACCTGAGTAATTTCAAATGGTGTGATACGTTTGGAGTCCAGTTTCTGACAGGGTCCGGCTGTCAATAGGGACCTGGCGTCCATCCATTCTTGGTCTTCTATCGGTAACTCCATTCCGACTGTGCATGTTTTTTCGGTCTGTATCGACCGTACGGCTGGTGCCCTGGTGATTTCTGCAGTGAGTTCGCTGAAATGTTGATCCAACTGTTTGGCCATCTGCTGTGCAGTTACGTTACGAAGTTGATGAAAATTTTTAATTGGGTCTTGGCCAAAGATCATTTGCGGGTGAAAGATATAATTGCCAAAAAACTCGGTGCACTTGGTCTTCCCCAAGGTATGATTGTTAGCTGTGAACTCCGCCAATGGCAACCACCCCACCCAATCGTCCTGAAAATAATTGAAAATGTTGGGGCGGTACTGTTCCATTACCGCATTGATTCTGTCAGTTTGGCCATCGATCTGTGGATGAAACGCAGTTTACAGTCATCATTCAATATCCAATCTTGCACAGACCTGTTTCTTGAACTTCTAAGCGAATTGCGGCCCTCGATTGGATACTATTGTTTTGGGCAGTCCATTCAGTCTGAACACTTCTTTGATGTACATTTTGCCTAGCTTCATCCCATCTGCTCTGTCAGTGCAGGGTATGAAGTGTTGCATCTTGGTTTGACGATTGACCACTATCCATTGTATGTTGAACTTTTCACTCTCTGGTAGTGCGACTACGAAGTCCATGATTCAATCCTTCGATAGCAGCTCAATTATTTCTAACGGTCATAACAAGGAATGACTTTTTCCTTGGGTTGTCTTGCTCAATTGGCTGGTTGGGCAGTTCCATACATAGCGTGACCAGTCTCTCTTTATTTGATTGCGTGAATAGATTCAGCTTTGCAGGTGGTAAGTCTTAATTCATTATGGGTGTCCTGCGACCGGAGTATTATGGCATTCCTGAATACGTTTGAGCTTGTCCTCATCTGTTGATAGGATTGGTGTTTCAAATATTTCCAGCGACTGATAAATAAATTCACCTTCGCTACTGTAGTCCAGGCAATGCTCACATATGTTCTCATTCAGGTCCTTAACTCATCGGAGTGTATGTAGATGTTATCAATATGACGTGTGTCTGTGTATGACACAATTAACACTTTACGTACCCTCTTATCGAGATTTTCCATCTTCAACACCATTTGCAATCATTTTTCTGCCCTTCCCTCCCGAGGAATGTCTGCTAGCATTCTTGGAAGTCAATTGGGTTTTTGATCATGCATTCCTGGCCGGTAAACAATCTTGAATTTAAACCTCAACAGATACATGGACCATCTGGGCTATCTTCGATTGAATGTATTTGATGTCATGAAGTACTCCAGATTCCTGTAATCTGTGATATTCTTAAATGGATGTGCTGAACACTCTCATTCGGGTGTCTATTGTTCCAAGCTGTTGACTATAGCGCCGAATTCTTGATGAGAGATTTGATGATTTTATTTGGCAGGCGAGTATTTTATGCCGAATCAGGCCAATGAGTGTAGTACTCCTTGGTTGTGGTATTGAGAGAAGACTCCTGCACATACGTAACTTGAATTGTTAGTTTCAAGCACTATGGTTTGTTCATAATTGAAATTGGCTAGTACTGGTGCCGTCGCAAAGGCTCTTTTATACTCTGCGAATACCATTTTTTTGATTCGGTCCCCAGCAGCATGATACTAACGTGTTGGTAAGTTTTTTGAGTGGTTGCAGTACATTGCTACAATTCCATATGAACCGTCAGTGAAAATTAGCAAAGCGTTGGATGGCTTCGACTTTCTTGCATTTCCCAGGTATTACCTTGTGTTCAACTGCATGGACTTTCTCTGGATGCATTCTGATTACATTGCCTCCGACAATTCATTCTATAAATTTCACTTCCTCCTGATTCAATCCACACTTTTCAACTTGCAGGTAGACGCTGGCTTCCTTGAGTGATATTATTACCACTTGGACATGCTCTTGATGTTCCTTTAGAATGTCGCAATCAATAAGAATCTTGTCCAAAAAGCACGTGCTGATTATGTCCAAAAAGGGGGTTAGCATATCATTGATAAATACTTGAAACGATGCTGGCCTGTTGGTGAGTCCAATGGGCAGAACTAGGGATTCAAAATTCAATATTGAATGATCAAGGCTGTTTTCCATTGGTCATCTTCCGCAATTCTAATCATATGATACGTGTCATGGATGTCCAACTTGGTGTAACAATTGTCTTTGGAGAGTCTTAACAAGGTTTCTTGAATAAGTAGAAGGGGGTACCGGTTGTATATAATTCCTTTATTTAGCCCCTGACAGTCAGGGTAGAGTCTTAGACCACCACCTGGCATAGGTTCAACAAGCACTGGAGATCCGCAGGGCAATGAAGACGATCAGATGAATACCTTGGACATGTTCTTCTGTATCAATTCCCCTAGGACCTTCAATTCATCTCATGATCAGCTGTAAATAGGTCCAAACGGCAGAGTGAATCCCTCTTGCAGCATAATTTTATGATCATATGGTTGGTGAGATGGTAGCATTTCCGCGATTATTTTGCTTAACAGGAATTGAAACTAGTCGTTTTCCATGGGGATGACCTTTTTAATGGGCTTTTTGTATATCCTTTGTTTCCAAGGCCTTATTGAGTTTGCATTATGTGATGGTGTAAAGGTTGGGTCTCATCTTTTTCACTCTTCTTACAAATGGTGAGGTGGCAACGGTACAGATGTCCAGCATGGTTTTTCCGGATCCGCTGTGTTTTGAATATGATTGCCCCACACACATACGCTCTAATGGTGTTGGCAGTGCTGTTGGCAGTAACTGCTTTTGAAGCTAATCCTTCAGCTCTGGAATTTGACCATGACATTATTGAGTTGTAACAATGGCAAGTGAAGCACAATCATCTAATACCTCAACTGTGTTTCCAATGCTGGTAATTGCTCAAGGTGTAATCATATTGATATGAATGACTTAGCCATGGTGGTAATAGTTCCTGCATCGATGGGTCTTCTATCAATATCTTCTCACTCCTTCAATTCTCGTAATTCCTTCTCTTCTCACTGCTGATGGTAAGCAAAATCTTCATCCACAAATTTCATTCCCATTGCCCCACAGTTGATTAGAGTGTGTGTATCAATTAACCAGTGTCTGATTTTCAGCGAACATTTCACAACCAGATATTTCCTTTCAATTGAAGACTTTTCAATTTCTGAACTGCAAATGGAAATTTGGGAAATTCCAAAACAAGATTTAACGACTGTATACAAAGGAGGTTCAAGCCCAGAGCAATGGCTATCCTTATTGCACTGGTTTAGACTTTCCCCGACTTGACTGTTTTTCCCGAATCTGCATCGATTTCAATCTCTGCTTTCTTACAAGGTGTTACTTCCACCTGTTTCATCCATCCTTGCAGTGCTGTCCTATCTGTTCCCATGAATCCCAGCATTTTGCTGCCTTTATGCACCCTGTTTCCTCTACCATTACCACCATTCCCAGCGAGTGCAAGCACTGTTTCAACCTGGTCCCAATTTTATTTCTTTCTTCTCTACAGATTTTAAACTGTTTCTGTCAAGGTTTCAAGGCTGGGAGTTTTAGGGGTTATGAAACCAACAAAGGGGTGCAGTGATCGCGGGTACTACAGAATAAACTTGAGACTCGAAATCCGGAATCAGAGAAGTGAACAAAGGTTGGTGCCAAAGCTATTGATTGTTTTGTAGACTAGAGAACGAGTGAAGAACAAACCAATCCTCCGCGAATCCAGCATCCTTATATACAGTGAATGCGATCATCGTCACCTTTGCTCACTCGTTCCAGAGTACATCCTAACTCCACCCAACTATATACGCAACCCTTTCCACCTGCGGCTTACGCCATAACCATCACGCCATATTTACAACGCAACCAACAAATCCTGATTCTTTCCAACGCAACTTGTTTCCTTCTAACCAAACCTGTTTCCCCTCGTATTCCCTTATGCCAATCATCTATCCATATTCCTTCCCCAATCCTCACTCGACACCACCGTGACCATAGCTCCCCCTCCCACAAGCCGAGTCCGTACGGGGCTATTGATCCGGGTTTGCCAGGTTGTCCTTTGTGGAATATATCAATTGCTTGAAGTCCGTCCACATTGACTGCCGGTTCTCTGCTTTGTTTGTGGCAGCCTGTCCACTTGACCAGGTACTGGAGCTGTCGTCAAAACATCCTCGAGTGGTCGATGCGTTCAACTTCGTATTCATCTTCTCCAGGCGCGATATCTGCCATTGGTGTGCATTCGATTTGCCCTGGCAACAGGTCTTCAGTCACTTTGGTCGAGCGGGTGATTGGTTGTACTGGGTGGATGTGAAGGTCCTTGGGTAACTGTAACCGATAGGCCCATGAACTAATGGCCTCCGTAATCTTGTAGGGTCCCAGGCGTTTCCAGTCAAGCTTCTTGCTGGATCATTGTGTTGTAATGTTCCTGGCGTCCATTCATGCTCGATCCCCAACCCTAATCTGCACTCCCTCTTGTCGATGCTTGTGCGCTTTTTCCGCTTGAATAACTTGTGCCCGAGGTATTTCAGCCTTCATCTGTTGGACGATATAGTTCATTTTCTGGGAAAGGGTATTTGCATTCACTTCCCTGATATCATTTCCATTCTGAATCGGATGTTGACTGAAGGTCATTCCTTGGTGAAATCCGTAATTGCCGAATAATGGTGAGCATCCTGTTGTTTCCAAGACGTGATTGTTCGATGCAAATTCGGCCATTGGTAGCCACTGTATCCAGTCGTTCTGATAATGATTGACAAAAGCCCTAAGGTACTGATCCATAATGGTATTCATTCGTTCCGTTTGGCCATCGGTTTGTGGGTGAAACACCCTTGAAACCTTTCGTTCGACTCCCAGTCTTTTGCAGATATGTCTCCCGATCTCCGAATCGAATTGAGGTGCACTATCCGATACTACAGTGTCCGGTAAGGCAGGTAATTTGAACACTTCTCATATAAACATTTCGCCCAGTGTCCTTCCTTTTGTATCGTCTCGAAATGGTACTAAGTGCTTCATTTTCGACAGTCTATCCTCTACTCCCCTTCTGGCATTGTACCCCTCACTTTCTGGTATTCCCACCACGAAATCCATACTTAGATCCTTCAATGGTTGTTATGGTGCTTCCAGTCGTTTGAGCCATTCGTGAATTTTCTGATGAGTTGCTTTGCTGCGTTGACATATGTGGCAGTTCTGAACCTACCTGTCCACGTCCTTCCTCATACCTGGCCATTGATGATTTCTTGTGAGGAGTTCGAACGTTTCCGCTCATCCTGGGTGTCCTGCTGTTGGTGTATCGTGATGATCCTTTATCAGTTGAAGTTTCTTCAAAGTTTCTTCGCTGACGATATCTGTGGCATTGGTACACAGTCCCTCGCTGCTGTCATATCGGCAGTTCTTGCACACCCTTTGAATCAAGATCCATAACTCCTCTGGACTAGTATCATCTGCTTCTCGACTGACTACTTCCGCAACCGCAATCACCAATCCCCTCTGATTATATTGATCAAGATTCTCTGTCTTCAGCAAGATGTGTTGGGTTTTTTCTGCCCCCCCTTCGGAGGAATGTCTCCTGGCATTCTGGCGATTGCGTCAGGCTTATGACCCTGTTTTCCTGGCGGTAAATATTTGTAAACTTGAATCTTGATAGGAATTCGGACCATCTTGTTTACATTCTACTGAGTAGCTTTGATGTCATGAAGTATTCGAGATTCGGGTGGTCTGTCAGTATATGAATAGGGTGTACTGACCCTTCGCACTCCGGTCTCCATTGTTCCAGGCTTTTAACGATGGCTCCCAGCTCTTGAACCTAGATTTCGTAATATTCTTCTGCTGGTATATGTTTCTTCCAGAAGATTGCCACTGGATGAAGGATTCCTTGATCGTCATACTGTGACAATACTTCCGCGGATACATATCTCGATGCGTCGGTTTCCAGGACAATTTCCTTTTCATAATCGAAGTGTGCTGTGACTGGTGCTGTTGTAAATGCTTTCTTCAACTCGGTGAATGCTCTCTTTTGATCGGGGCCCCAGTGAAAGGGTAACAGCTTTTTTGTGAGTTTTGTTAATAGTTGGACCACCCTGCTATAGTTGCTTATAAATCTTTGGTCGAAGTTTGCAAATCCTAAAAACGCTTGAACTTCCTTGAGCTTGATGGGTGGTTCCCATTCTTTAACCGCTGTTACTTTTCCGGGTCCATTCTGATACCATTTACCCCAACTATTAATCCCAGATACTTCCCTTCCTGTTGATGGAATTCGCAATTTTCCGCCTTCGGGTACACACCGGCATCCCTAAGCGTCGTCATTATTGCTCTGAAGTGTTCCGTATGTTCCTTTAAATTGTCACTGTAAATAAGGAAATCGTCCAGGAATGCCGCACGGATGATGTCTAGAAAGGGCGAAGGTTATCGTTGATGAATTCCTGAAACCTAGCTGGTGTATTGGTGAGTCCGAAGGGCATAACGAGGGATTCGAAAAGGCCATAACGGCTCCTGAATGCAGTTTTCCATTTGTCTTTTTTGCTATTCGGATCATGTTGTAGGCATCTCTGAGGTACAGTTTGGGGTACCATTTGGCTTTTGATAATCACAGCAGGGTTTCCTGGATCAATGGTAATGGATATCGATTCTTTATCGTTCCTTCGTTGAGGCCTCAATCATCCACACACGGTTGTAAGCCTCCATTTGGTTTTGGTGCGAATAACACCAGTGCTCCGCATGGTGATGATGACGTTCTGATGAATCCCTTGGACCAGTTCTTTTCAATCCACTCTTTTAGGACCTGGAATTCTTCTCTTGACAGGCTGTATATTGGTCCGAAAGATGGGGTGAAACTGTCATTGAGTGTAATCTTATGATCATATGGTCTATGTGGTGGTAATCTTTCAGCGATCACTTTATCAAAAAGGGTGTGAAACTCATGATATTCCTTGGGAATTAACTGCTCCAGCTGTTTTTCTTGAAGGTTTTTAACTTCTAGGGCCTTGTTGATTTCACATAAGGTTACCATGTACACTTTGAGTTTCTCTTTTCTATTGCGTCTCATGAATGGGGCAGCTGCTATAGTGCATATTTCCAGTTTTGGCCCATCTGATTCTGTTGTTTCCATATGATTTCCCAATACCCATACGCTCGAGTGATGATGACAATGCTTCTGACAGTGATCGCTTTCGAATCCTATCCTTTTCTTTTGGAATTTGACTCTAACATCATGAAGTTGTAGCCATGGTAATACAGGTACGATTGGGTAGTGTCACAGTTTCGTAACGAACACTGGTAGTTGTTCCTGATGTGCGCGTATACCTAGGTCCAGTTTAGCCATAGTGGTAATGGTTCCTGATTCGATGGGCCTTCAATCTATAACCTCCAATACCCTTGATTGTTTTAATTCCTTTTCTTTTAACTGATGATGGTGGACGAAGTCTTTGTCAATGAATGCTACTCCAGTAGCTCCGCAGTCTTTTAATCCGTGCGTATCAATGATTTTGTCTTCTATTTTCAGCGAGCATTTCACGAGGAGATGTTTGCTTTCCATAGCAGCCTGTTGTATTTCAGCACTTGATATAAAAAACTGCGAAATACCAAAACTAGCATTGACAGACAAAGGAGATTCGTTTACAGTGCAATTGCCATCCTTATTGCACTGGACTAAACTTTTCCCGACTCTAACGTATTTTACCGGGAAATCGCCCACGACCAGGTAACCGTCCACCCGCAGGTGAACATTTATTAAGTCAAATGACCGGTCTTAACCACTCTCCCTAACTGTGTAACTACTGGAGGTTGACTATTGACCTCTTCTCCACTGTTTCCATCCTCTAGGGCATCAACTGGGCTCTGCATACTTCGAACATATATAACAGAGCCCTCCTCCCCCTCGCTTTTCTCATCATCCCACCCCCCTCCATCTATAATATCTCCTTCCTCATCCTCCCAATCACTAAGACAATTTGTATCCACCTTCTTTGAACCTACACCCTGCTTTTCCGCATGTTTGGACCCTTTGGGTCCCTTTCCTGCTGGTGCTGCTTTAGCTGCAGCCTTATCCTGGCGCTTTTTGATTTTGGCCGCTTTTTCTTGATCAATCCTCTCTCTCTCTTCTCTGAGCTGCACCACATCCTCAGCGGTATACACACGAGCTTTACCAAGGTGACGTCGATCTTTAGGTTCAACTGCAGTGGTGTCCCTCGCCCCAGAACGAAGAAATCTCACCATTTCCTCCCCCAATTCTTTGTCTGCAAGTGCCCCCTGCACAGACCTTTCCAGCGAACCTATGAGAGACTTGAGCTTTAGAGAAGCAGGTGTTTGATGGGTGACAAGGTGTATTGCACTGCGCGCTGGTCTGCCAACGGCTCTGGGCTTTCGCGGAGTTGTCGTTTGAACAGCAGAGGGAGAGCTTGGCGGTGTATCTTGTCGAGTGATATTTCGCGATTGGCGCTCAAACACTTTGCGTGAGTTCAATGGCCAGATCCCAGTAGCTTCAAATGCACTCAAGATGTTCTTTTGTGTGTATGTTGCAGCCCTCGCGCATGTGACAAGTCTATTGAAAAAGGTATTAACCGAATAAACTGAGATTCCGGGGGTGTGTCTACTCATGGAATTGCCCCTTCTTAATGGCATTACCTCCTTTTCTCATCCATAAATGCAACTCATTGCTATAGCAGCGTGATAATGGACCAAAGAGCCCGACATCCAGTGGCTGTAAGATATGTGTGGAGTGTGCTGGGAGGCATATGGGGTGTATATCTCTTTTTAAGCAAAAATCGAAAAAGTGCCATGTCATATGTGATCCATGTCCATCAAGAACGAGAATACGCGGCTGTTGCTTATCACTAATGCAGTCAGCATGAGCGGGAGAGTATTTCGATGGTACCTACACTTGAGCTGTGAATTTTTCAAAGTTCATTTCCACCAATTCTAACCCTAATTCGTTGTCGGTTTAGCCCTTGGATGACCAAGCGAAGATAGCCTGCTCTTGAGCTTGAACCCCAGCATGCCATCCTAGTACATGCTTTCCACCTTTATTGATATACATGGGTTGTATAACCTTACCGGCTGCAGATATACACTCTATAACTGTAACCATTTCCCGGTTTCCATCCTGACTGTAGCGGGGATTCCTTCGGCCTCTATGGCAGATAACCTTGACCTTCAAGGCCTGACCAAGCATGATCCCCTTCTCATCCATATTGTAAATGTTTTCTGGACGAGCATTGAGCTTCCTGATAAGTTTGCCCATCGGCAAACTGGTCATTAGTCAAAAATATTGAAGTATTCGAAACTAACTTACTTTGCGGAAGAAGTCTCTCAGAATGACAGGGTCATTCGCATTCGCCCTCTGGCGATCCAGG